>JAFFST010040909.1:0-13648 GCA_022414735.1 Noturus placidus
GGGGACGTTCTGCCCAGGGGCCCGGGACCTCCCGTTGGAGGGGGGTTGAGTGAAGGTGCTCGGGGACCGAGCACCTTTGGAGGGGGGTTCTGTCACGCCTGGACCAGCAGAGGGCGCCACGGTATAGACTTTGCCCGGTCATGTGACCATCTCACGTGGTTGCAGGCCGGAAGAATGGACAACAGGTGTTTCCAGTTTGTTTTGGTAATTTAGTGGGTTATTTAAGTTTCTGGTTTTCGGCACTGAGTTGCGCGTTATTGTTTGGAGTTATCTGGGAAATGTTCCGACTGTTTTGATGATTCGAGGTTACGTTGTTTTGATGTTTGGACTATTTGGAAGGATCGGTTTATTTTGAAAGGTTTTGTTTGTTTATATTATTATACAATAAAGACTCTTGCGAATACTTCCTGCCTCCTCCTCCGATTCGTGACATATATATATATATATATATATATATATATATATATATATATATATATATATATACTTGATATTGTAAATTTGGACGGAATTTTTAGGTCTTGTTTGTGAACGAAAATGATTTAAAAGATATAAAAGATAACTGGGAGGAATTTTTTCACACGTTTTTGACACGTATTTTTTTAATCGATCAGTCTGTTGCTTTATCTTCACTTCAGCTGTTCTTCCTGCCCAGGGCCTGAAACCTCTCCATGTGCTTCGAGTGGCCACTTCTGAGCCATGAGAGAATGTCGATGAGTGTGCGTTAAAGAGAGTACTGTTAGACAGAAACGTAGCGTACAAACAACGTACATCAGCGTTTAAGCGTAATCACAAAAACACTCAATTCCAGTGAACTGTAAAGAATGTAATAAAGCTCACATTCTTGAATAAAAGCCTTTGCAGAGTGAATAAACTCCTGCTTTCCAGAAAATTCTACAAATATGAGTTTGCACTTTACCTGTGTATTGGAACAGGAAGTCAATACCAATGTCAAACTCATCAAGATATAAGAGGCACATCACAGGAAAGTATTCGACACTCAGCAGAGATGAATCACGGCTCATCTTCAGCACTCTTCTCTCAGTGTGTGTGTGTGGGTGCGTGTGTTTGTTGACCCTCACTGCGTGCGCTATTACTCTATTGCAGTCCATTGCAAGTTAATCGTCTTCCGCTTTTGAAATTAGATTATTCTGTTTGTTTTGTTTCGAAGTTTGACTGTGTGTGTGTGTGTGTGTGTGTGTGTGTGTGTGTGTGTGTGTAGCACTGTTGTTTCTTGTCAGACGTGCAAACCTGGAACCTGATTTGTTAAAATGTGTGCGTGTAAAAACACATGGAAATTTCACAACCTCATAATAAATAAGTAAATAAGTAAGTAAACAAACAAACAAACAATAAATGCTCGAGCTGATGTATTAACATGGTGCTTATATCATTTTTAAACTTCAGGAAAATATCACATCCTCTTTTCACATTCGCCTTATTGAATACGCAATTTGGGGGCGTTTTGTAGTTAAATATGCAAAACAGAAGGCGGAGCCTATACAGATGTATTCATTTAGAACCATCTGTTCCAACTTTAACCGTTACACTTTAAGCAGCTTGGGCAACACTTAGCTGAGTAAACATAAATGGAACTAGGACAGTAGTCTCTACACACTCACCCACTGGAGACATTTCGGGCACATGCGCTTGGTACGGTCCATCTGGAAACCGAGGCTCGTTGTCGTTGATGTCCTGCACCTTGATGACGAATTCGGACTCGGGTTCGACGGGCAGGTTGGTGGCACGGTCGCAGGCCTGTGCACGTAGCGTGTAGTAGGCTTGCTCCTCTCGGTCCAGGCGTTTGGTGGCGTGGATGTCGCCGGTGTTCTCGTCGATTGTGAAAATGGTGGTGGCTCCTTCACCTGTGAGGACGTACTTTACCCGGCCTTCGCCTTTATCCACATCAGAGTGCAACTGCACAGAGAGAAAAGGAGAGAGAAAGAATGAGCTTATTAGCGCTGCTGAAAAGGAAGCTCTTGGATGTCGATTCTGACGGTTTCTATCGCTACATCAGGTGACATCCTGCAGCTTGTACAATTAGCTGGCTCTACAAAATAAGACTTTTTTGCTCTGTAGAGGTTTGTCTGTGAATGAGTCAGTCTTTCTGAACGAGTCAGTAAGGTGAACGAATCAGTAGATCTCACGACTGCTGACAGGCTTCGCAACTATACATACATACATACATACACTTCTTTAATATGTTTGTGTTTTTTAAACATGATTATGTAAGTCTCGAATTTGATTCATTTCTTTTTCGTTCAGCGGATCAGTGTTTGAGTCAGTGAATCATTTTGCCCAAGGTTGCGATTCTCTCCTCTCTTGTTCAGTGGATCAGTGTTTGAATCGGTGGATCTTTCAGCCATGACTAGCATTCACTTCTGTCTCATTCGGCAAGTATGTGTGCATGAGTCAGTGAACATTTTTGGTCAACATGGAGATTTGTTCTTCTCTCATCAGTGAATCCTTTCGATCATGAGCAAGATTCACTCCTCTATCCTCTGAGTATTTGACTCAGTGAACTCCATGAATCGTTCACTCAGAGCCTGAGGTTTCCAGAGTCTGTTGGTCTGTGTGTGAAAATAACTCAGACATACAAGCATATTATAAAAATACAAAGTACCGGTAATTATCGCCTTTTATTTTTTTACACGACTTAATTCGTCTTGTTGCCAGTCTTAAACGACGACATGATTTGTTCGCGCTGATCTGAACAAATATGAATGAATTGTTTTCACTGAACAGAATCAAATGATTCGAGTCACACCAAATATTTCATCTCTACGTATTATTATTATTATTATTATTATTATTATAATTAATTTGTGATATTTGGCCTTTGACTTGTTTTTGACCACTCAATAGGATCCCTTTAGAGTTCTCAGTAAAAGGTGTTCACTTTTAGAACAAACTCTTTATTATAACCATAATAAATTCCTCAGTATTCATTCCATATTTCTGGAACCACAAAAATCTTTTTTGAAACTTCCTTTGTGTGTGAATAAAATTTTTTTAAAATTTAAAAAATGCTGCCTTTAAGTCCCATTTGTTTTCTGCTGAATTGTACAGAAATCCTTTAATGACCATTACTCACACTTTACAGACTCAACAGTTGACTAATAAGGAACTATTGCAGCTCGGTTCCTTTTCGCTCCTCTCTGTTAAACGCACAAGTTTTATTGACTTGTTTATCCCTCCATATGTTTTTTTTTTTTTTTAACGAGCACTCTCATGGAGAAACTAAGCCACAAATATTGAGCTCTTGGAAATGATCTCAGCAGATTTAGCATTTGTATGCCGAAGTCTCCATCCAAAACGGACTTTTTCGCTTGAAACGCCGTTAAATCAGCCACTACATAGCACTATTAGATAAAACCCTTTTCTAGACGCGCGTGTATACAGCATAAACGCGGAAATATTTTTTAAAATAATTTGTCATATTCATTAAAAAAATTATCGTTGTTTGTTAAGATTTAGTTTTGGACAGACTTTTATTTTTGAGGTTCGAATAAAATGGAATTTGGGTTCGAATGGAGTAGGACGCGAAGCTGGAGGGTCTTGCTGATTTCGATTAAAATTTTAATTAATTTGCGCTTTTTGGTCATATAATATTCTTTGACTTATTTTACTCCTTATCTTTGCTTATAATTTACATTTTTTGGCACGTTAAAATGTCTGGAAAGAATACGCAAACCCGAGGTGGCATTCAAACACGACTGAGGACAAGTGCGTGCGCCGTGAGCGTGTCTCCCTCTCCCCCTGAATCCGCATTGCCGAGCCGTGACTCTGATCTTGCCGCACTCAAGCTTGTGCTGTTGGCTTCATTGAGGAAGGATATCGCTGATATTTTAAAAAACGGAGCTCCAGGAGATTCTCAAGGAAGTGCTGTCTGCGATCCAGCTTGACCTGCAGGTTGTGAAAACACAGCAGGCTAGTGATAAAGTTGATACCGAGACTACCATATCAGCGCTGAAAGGTAAGGTTCTGGAAATGGAGCACGCCTTCCGGTTGTACCAATTACATAGCACACATGAACTACTATCAAGTCTCTCACTGAGACCGTGACTCAATTACAGAATAAATGTGAGGATTTGGAGACAAGGTCGCGGTGCAATAACGTTCGAATAATGTGAGTTCCAGAAGGTTCTGATACAGGTTCAACTGCTGCTGTAGCGGCCGTGTTAAAAGAGGCGTTTGGTCTGGAGAAGGAGCCGGTTTTGGACCGATCCTACCGGACCCTTCAGCCGAAGCCCAAGCCTGGTGAACGACCAGGAGCAATTGTGTGCAGATTCCACTATTACAGTGACTGTGTTGATATTTTACGCCGTGCGAGAGAGCTCCAGCAGATTAATGTGAGGAATTTGATTATCTCTGTTTTCCCTGACTACACAGTTAATATAGCTTGCGCACGAGCTGCATTTAATGAGGTTTGGCGTCAACTTTGTGATGTTGAGGGCGCTCGGTATGGAATACTTCACCCAGCTCGGCTTTGCAATACATATAACGGTGTCCAGAAGGACTTTATTTCAGCGGAGGAAGCAGGAGAATATGTTAAACTCTTGATATCAGGATGAACTGTATCAAATGCACAGCGGTGTGTGTGTTTTTTTTTTTCACTCTTCACTCTTTCACTATTTTTTAGCAAAAAAAAAAAATAAACCCAAAACAAACATGTTCTACAAATCATCCTAATGGTGTAAAAAATTTAAATAACCTACACGTGAACATATTGATCAAAAAATTCAAAATAGTCTGGCAGCTGGATCGAAAGTGCCGCGCAGAGCGAGGACGAGCTTCTTTATGACAGCTGAGTCTAATTAGTGTAACGTGAGTATGGCTTAGCCACGAGCTTCAGTGATTTAGTACATCTAATAACAGCGTGAGAAAGAATTATTTAGTTAAACTCCGAGTTCCACATGCTGTCTTATGTGAAATTTAAATTTGGTGAAATGATTACTGCACGTCAGAGCTGCTTTACGACTTTAATCAGCAAACTGGTGTGCATAGCAGCTACAGCGAGAATCGGAATGACGTGCATGTGTGTGAGTGTGTGTGTGTGAAAAGGATATAAGTGCCTGCTTCTGTTAGCAAGAGCATGAAAGAAATCAATGAACAACCATCGATTTGGCTGTCTCATGTTGTTACGGTGTTATGACATCATGACTATGCACTCTACACTATGTGCTTTGCATGCTGCCGTTATTTTTGCCCGTTTGCGGGTGTAAGTGCAATGTTACTGTAAGATTCGTAGAGATGGATTCAAACTTCACATTTTCACTTCCTGTATGCTGATATTTTTTGTATTTTTTTTTCTCTTTCTTCTAATTATAATCCACAGTGGGGTGATGACTGTGCAGCATATGTTTACGTAGCAAAGCATACGATAATGACGCTCCATGATAAACAAGGGGGGGGGGGGGGGGGGGGCCTCCTGTCATGTTTTTATAGAGCAGTGTTGTAATTCCAGCTGGCCGCAATGACGGCCGGTTTCCATCCCTCATGTTTCATGAAGGCTGATAAAAAATTCTTTTTTTCTTAAAACACAAAAAGGAAAACAAAGCAAGCAGTTCTGCCAGCGAGCACATGTGATGTGGAACGGATTGTAAATACGATGCTAATACAAGAGGTACCGACACTGCTAACAAGAATATATATATATATATATATATATATATATATTTATTAATAGCATGAATATAACTCATGCAGAAAAGCCAACTCACCAAATGGGAACGGACAGCGGGTACTTCATCTACAGTACAGTGCTGCCTGAAAGTGTGCTAGAATTTTCTATAGATCTGCATAAATATCTGGTTTGCTAAAGATCACTCAGACAAGTCAGAAGGCTGTTGGATAAATGTTTGGAGAACATAGCATAATAACCTTATCCTATCTGTGAAACATGTTGGTGGTAGTGTCATGGTTTGGGACTGTTTTGCTGCATCTCGCCTGGATGACTTGCCATCATTGATGAACAATGAATTCTGAATTATTCCAACGAATTCTAAAGGAACATCTCAGGACATCTGTTCATGTTCTGAAACTGAAGAGAAAGTGGGTCATGCAGCAGGGCAATGAGCCTAAGCACATGAGTCATTCTACCAAAGAACGGTTAAAGGAGAGTAAAGTTAATGTTTTGGAACGGCCATGTCAAAGTCCTGACCTTAATCCAGGAGAACTGTTGTGGAAGAACCTGAAGCAAGCAGTTCAATTGAGGAAATCCATCAACATCCCAGAGTTTAAGCTGTACTGTACTGAGGAACGGGCTAAAATTCCTCCAAGCCGATGTGCAGGACTGATCAACAGTTACCCCAAACATTTATCTGCAGTTTTTCCTGCACATGGAGGTCACACCACATACCGGAATCAAAAGTTCACATTCTTTTCCCGACTCAGAGATATGTACCACCGGATCATTTCCCTCAATAAATAAATGGTCTAATATTTTTGCCTCATTTTTTAATCGAGTTCTCATCGTCTATGTTTAGGACCTGTGTGAAAATCTGATGATGTTTGAGGTCAAATTTACACAGAAACATAGAAAACTCTAAAGGGTTCACAAACTTTCAAGAACCACTGTAGGTAAACTTGATTGCCACGTGAACGTCCGTCTTCCCCGATGGAAAGTAAATAAATGCAAGAGGGAGAAATGTCTGCAGGTTGTTTTGTCTACAAACCCAGTTGTTCGCGTTACACATGGTCATGTGATCATGCCAGGCGAGACTGTTGTGTCTTTTGTTGAGGGGGAAAAATTAACAAACAATCATGTCTCGAAAGGTTTTGGTGGCAAAATTGAGCTTTTTTCCTTTCTATCTATTAAGGAGCACCATGTTAGCCGCTGTTTACAGAAAATGAATCCTAGGTTATCTTCTGACGTGAAAATGAATTGATACACACAGACACACACACACATTATTTCTAGCCGTGCCTCATATTGGCGAGGAAGCCTCGTCTGGGAGGACGACAAGGAGGCCACAGCAAGAACGTCTCCAGAGTTCCATGGACAATGCTCTGGAACAGAACCACATCTTTGTGCTCGGAGTGTTGTGTAAATAACGCCGTTTAAACCGTGAGGGATTGGTGAATAATATTCATTAGGATGGCCGTGAGGGCAGGCGGTGACAATGCCGGCTCTCGTGTCCGTGTGATTAAACCTTCAGCGTTTCATGTTAGGTCAAGCTCCGTTAAGAGAGTTATTGACTCGAACCCTCTTCTCACAGTCAGACACAAACAATCGGCGAATAAAAAGAGCGCGCAAAGAGAAAGAATTAGTGCGTGCATGCTGATTCCGGGCAGCGCATTACACCGCAATAAAGAAAGATAAATGAAGAGGCAGCGCAGTCATCTGTCTTTAAGACAAAAAAAAAAACACAAAACAAAACACGCACACACACACACACACAGCGAGGCCAATTATAGCCCGAGATTACAAACGCCTCCTGTTTTACATGCACCTAATTTACCGTTCATCTGTCTCCTTGCCGTATAGCCTAGAAACGTGCGGAAAAAAACGGGTCCTCCTCTTACTCTGGCTCCGTCTGCTGATTAGAAACGCAGAAACGCGGCGCTTTCCCGCCTGCCAGCTCATATCAATTACTTTTCCCTCTCATCCACATTTAATGAGTGAGATGCTCACGAGGCCGTACATCTTCTAGTGATCGGCTCATCGCAAAGTTTGGCGAGGCGTCACGTCTGATTCGCCGTAATTTGTTCATTGAGATTCAGAAAGTGTGACTGGGCTCATCCAGCTTAGCTACGTTACAGATGGAGGCACCTCTTTTAATTAGCTATATCTACTCAATCAAGCCGCTGAACATGCTTCTTGTTAAAGAACCGAGCGCTGGATATGAAGAGGGGAGGGGGGGGGGGGGGGGGGTGGTGACAAGAGTGGGTTGGGTTTGGGTCAATTCCTGCTGTTTCGATGGAAACTTACAAACTTGGCTCCATTCCAAGTGTTTTATTCCTCTCGTAACATTTTTTTTTCAATCAACAAAGTCTTTTTATCCGTTTGTAATTATACCGGAATGTTGCGGAAACATCCGCTTTCTCCCTTTTGAAGTGTAAACTCTGGCGTCCTGAAGAGGTCAGGGAAAACTACAGCACTGACACTGGAGACTCCTTCCGTAAACGCTCGAATAAACGTCTCCTTGCGGAAAACCGTATCGTATGATGCATGTCTGCTGTACATGTCCTTGTTGTTATAGAAACGTTAACTTGCAGTATTACTGTTCACTAAGATGCTAGCCTTTAAGCAATATATCTTTCTATCAGACCTCTTATATGTTAAACTCAGACTAAAAGTACCATAAGACCAACTCGAGTGTAACATTGCATGGGTCACGATTTGATCCGTAGATTCGGCATTATACTTTTCAGTGCAACACGTGATCATTAGCGAACGAGAAGGTGGACGGGAAACGTAGTCGCGGGCATAACGAATGTGACCGAGGTGGATTATTTACTCAGTCTGCTTTTTTATTCCCCCGAAACAGAAGAGATCGATCGTCCGATCGAAGCGGAAATTACACAAAAGGACCGACGAGAGAATTGTTAAGTGGTTTGTTTGTTTGTTTGGTTTGTGTTATATATTATTTACTAGGTATGGTGAAACTAATAGAGGAGGTGTGTGAGTGAGGAGTGTGTGCACCAAAACATAGACAGCTCCTGGGAGTTTAAGTGTTCCACTGTCTGTAAGATTCTCAGTAAGAAATAAGTTCAGCCATTACAGGCTGGCCAACTATCATTATCCGCAATAACTCTGCCAGCACGGTTTCATCACTCCTCCCGAGGCATGTAAGCCGTTTTTCCGTCAGTGTAGACGGGTGATAAAAATCGAGCCTGGCATTCAGGAGCCTCAATCGTGGCAGTGTCTTTTGTTTGTGACATTTACCATCAAGCGACAGATCCGGGACGAGGAATGATCGAGCTCGGTCTTTTTCAGGTCTCGAAAAGAAAGAAAAAAAAAATAAAAGATTAATAAATAAATAAATAAATACATTTCTTTTCCAAAACCGTCCCTAATCGAGCGTATAACAATGCGCCTGCCTGGATATCAGCGATAAGTTCATCATTCGGACTGGATAGCTTTCGCATTTGGGAGTGATCCGGCTGTGAATTTTTTTTGAATACGGTCTCAAGGTGATGGATCCGCTCGCCATTGTAATATTTCACCTGAATCAACACCTTAAAAGCGCTATAAAAATGCAAATGGTACTGTATTGTATTTCGGCGCGGTCCTGAGCTCGGGGACCGCGAGTCTCATTCGGAGGGGTATTGTCAGGGAATCCTTTTCTTATTTCCTGTCATTAGATTCAGAGGCATCAGCTCATATCCTCCTGCAAAAGACCAAGAGCGGCGTTAGTCTATATTTTGTCTGGTGCAAGCGAGCGAGGTGCAATGTGGCTGACCTTAATTATCCGAGTCAACCTTAGAGCCATGGGAGTTCACGCGAGTGAGGTAACCGAATTCGGAATGAACAGATTTGATTATCCGTTTACACAAAATCTAAATACGGATATGAATAGCAGGTACATTATTGTTGTGTGTGTGGCGTCTATACAACAAGTCAGATATGAAGCTTATGGGACAAAGAACTAGCACGTTCAATAACATGTTACACGTTTACAGAGTCAGTGAATTCATCCTTAGTAACAGCCTGGTCAGGGTTAGATAGGTTTCAATTAGGATTGAAATGTTAAGAAATAAAACCAAATAAATGTGTTTAAAATGTCAAGGAAAGGCAAAATACAAATTAAACACGACACAAAAAGTACAATCCGACGTTTTCTAGTTCGTCGTTCAGATTTAGGCAGCACCTACTTCGGGTTTAAATTTGAATATCTGGAATACTAAATCTACAACCACAGATCCAGATGATGTCATTGTGTTACGCTGCTAGTTCAGATGTATAGGTTCCATATGTGCTTGCTCGTTTTATATGTTTCTTTTGCAAAATATGCCAAGACGTGATTGGAAACTCGATGTATTTCATGTGTGGTGAGCTCCACCAGATGAAAAGGCTCCTTCTAATTACCAAACACATGTTAGAAATCACTCCAAAAAGGATTTGGCTAGCGTGTGCCATGTCACGGCATCAAAAAGTTCTGCTTTTTTTTTCTCCATGTGATTCAGTTTTAATGGTATTCACCGATGTGGGAGAGACGAGAAGATTTCACTTAATTACAGCCAGCCCAGGAGATTATTGCCAGCGGCAAGAGTGGAAAATTTTGGAAATATTTGGCAACCTTGCAACAAGTTTAAGCAGCAACTTCCGAGCTGTTCTCTCGGTTAAAGCCCCACATTTATGTTCGATACAGTAGCACAGACTGTGACGATTCCCTCTGTGTTCCTGCGCACGATCGGATCCAACCATCTTCACCAATTAACGCAGGACTCGAGACGTTTCTCCAGCCGTATGCTAGCAGAAACTCGAGAACCAGGTCAGGGATTTTTCCTGACAAGCCCAGTCCATCACACGGAGCTCAGGATCAACCAGGAAACATAAAAAAAAGCCAACAGCATTATGCTCCGTTCACTCTTTTATCTCATCCAGCTAGGAAAGCGAGGTGTGTAGCGAGAAGTGGTTTAGTCCATCAAGGTTCTGGTCTAGAACCCGAAATGTTTCAACATCCATGCTTCATTTTGTTCTTTATGTATTCAAATATCCAAATAGAAGTGTTGGCATTTGTCCGCTCGTAATAATTGTGTAATAAACATTCTGATTGGTCAGAATGTGTTGATTTAGTTTTCTAAAACAGAAGGTCTGACAGCCACGCAGCTACAAATCACTGGTTTATATTAATGCACTCGTTCGAATATGTTATCATTTCTATAGCAACAGCTCGTTCACAGGGACTCAAGCAGGTCACAATCGACATAATTAAAACATCTTTTTTTTACTTTCAAAGGAATATGAGGATGTTTATTTAACAGTAAATTTTACTATAAGGTGTTTTACTATATAGCATCAATGTAAGGAGTCTCCAGTTCAATCATTTTCTAACACAGCTAAAGCTGTAAGTTTCCTCGAGAGGAATGAGAAGCACCTTGTTGTCTCAGAATGAGGTGAGGTAGATTTTGAACATGACACGGTGTGAAGCAGCTGTTAATAACACCGAACTTCAGGCCCAGTGTTCAGACGGAACGGACACGTTGGAGTCTGGAAAGTCATGAAAGTGTATTTTCGGCAGAGGCACTGGGGTCATAGCTAATAATTGTTGATATTACAGAACACACCCCAGAGACCGTGATATGTTTTATTCATGTTGCCCTCGGTGACATCACTTCATTTGAGTTCTTTATTCGATCTGGAGCAGTCCTATCAATATTCATCAGGGTCATCTGCAATAATCCCAGCTAATAGTGTTACAATATCGAGATGACAAAAGAATATTCATTAAAAGCACTCTGGTATAATTATGTGAATAATTTTGGGGCAGGTTCTTTCTGTGTGAACGGCTTTGGCACGAACCGCCGCAGCCTCATAAAAAATCAGCATTTGAAATTCTATTCACTTGTGCACTGCGCACTATTTACTTCTGCCTTCATCTGTTTATTCGTGTCTCTCTCTTACTTTGTAGCCTATTCCTGTATTTTCATCAGTCGGTGTACTAACAGTGACAGCAGGGTGAGAGAGAGAACGTTCCTGCCATTATCATTAGCGGGAGCTCATTAATGGACATGTTATTGGGGATTTTTATGGTGGGGTTTTTTTTGTTTTGTTTTGTTTTTTGTTTTTTTTGCTTCACATAGTGCACTCTCCTTTTGTTTCTTGAAAAAGAAAAACAGGAGGCTGGTGAATTTGCATACCACATAAGGCAGGAGGAACTGATCCATGGAGGAGGTTATGTGCTTTGTGCTTTTTGGCTTTTTTATATTTAAAGCAAAGCCACTATTACAGAGACTGACAGGTATTGAGGCCACACCTACTTTACTGTGACTGACAGGAAGAAGGCTATGCCTTCTTTGCTGTAAATAACAGGCACACCAGCCAGACCTCCTTTACTGGACATAACAGGCACACAGGCCACACCTTATTTACTGTGACTGACAAATACAGAGGTCACACCTTCTTCACTGGGACTGACAGGAAAAAGACCATGCCTATTTAGCAGTAAGAAACAGGCACACAGGCCACACCTCCTTCGCTGTAAGTAACAGGCACACAGGCCACACCTCCTTTGCTGTAAGTAACAGGCATGCAAGTCACGCCTCCTTCACTGGAAGTAACAGGCACACAGTCCACCCCTCCCTTCACTGGAAGTAACAGGCACACAGGACACACCTCCTTCACTGGAACTAACAGGCACACAGTCCACCCCTCCTTCACTGGAAGTAACAGGCACACAGGACACGCCTCCTTCACTGGAAGTAAAAGGCACGCAGGCCCCGCCTCCTTCACTGGAAGTAACAGGCACGCAGGCCAGGCCTCCTTCACTGGAAGTAACAGGCACGCAGGCCAGGCCTCCTTCACTGGAAGTAACAGGCATGCAGGCCAGGCCTCCTTCACTGGAAGTAACAGGCATGCAGGCCAGGCCTCCTTCCCTGGAAGTAACAGGCATGCAGGCCAGGCCTCCTTCACTGGAAGTTACAGGCACATAGGTCACACCTGCTTCAGTGAAACTAAAAGGCATGCAGTCCACACCTCCTTCACCGGAAATGTTTCTTCCTCTTTGAAATATTTATATCAACGTAGTTAATAAAAACATGTGTTTACCAGCAGATTCTATTAAAAGGCATATCTGCTCTTACACATGCATAAGATTATCTCGTACTTGCTTTTCCCAGTGTACCGTTTCTCCTTCAATACGCACTGTAACACACCCGAGACCCATCAACACATTCCAAACAAGGATCTGTCAGCGAGATGAAATACGACAAAACTCTTCTTCTAAAGCTTCCACTTGTCCAAAGCTGTCAGTCAATCAGCGCTCAGACCTCAGATATGAATCCTCTGCACTGTGTCTGCTCTCGTCTGCCCATGTGCTTGGCGGCGCCTGTCCCTGAGCACGCTCGGAGACAAAAGCTCCGGCTGTTTTCATCAGGGATTTTCGCTTCATTGAACGGATAATGACAGGAAGTACAAGTGAAAAAAGGAGAAGAACATGACTTCCGAATGATCTCAGGAACTGCGGGAACCACTGCTGTTTGTTATTAACAGCACTGTAGACATAAAAAGCTCTATTTAGTTCCCTAAAGGGTCCATCACTTCATTGGAACCCAATAATTAACCCTTTCAGAATATGTTTCAAGTAGAACACAAGCTAGAACCTTTAAATCTTGAAATAAAACCCCTTTTATGATTGTCAATCTATTGTTCTACAGGTTTCCACATCAAACACCTTTAGACACAAAAATCTATTTAACATTTTCAATATATATATATATATATATATATAGTATTCGGCCCCCTTGAACTGTTCGACCTTTTGCCACGTTTCAGGCCTCAAACATAAAGATATAAAACTGTAATTTTTTGTGAAGAATCAACAACAGGTGGGACACAATCATGGAGTGGAACGAAATTTATTGGATATTTCAAACATTTTCAACAAATAAAAAACTGAAAAATTGGGCGTGCAAAATTATTCAGCCCCTTTACTTTCAGTGCAGCAAACTCTTTCCGGAAGTTCAGTGAGGATCTCTGAAT
>JAFFST010040909.1:26388-38611 GCA_022414735.1 Noturus placidus
TATATATATATATATATATATATATATATATATATACATATATAAAATGGAAGACATAAATTGTCACCACCAAAAGAAGACCGAACACAATAGCTATATATTACCAAATGAATTTACATACTAGCCTACTGCATTACTAAATAATCGTAATGCAGCTGTGCTGAATTCTCGATTCTGATTGGTCAGAAGGTGAAATTTCCTATAACAGCAGCTCTGATAAGAGTGCAGAGGCTTTCTAATAACATCTGTTCTTTACTAGGAGTGTAACACAGTAGTTGTGTCTCAAATGACATACTATACGCTGTGCACTTTTTTTTTTTATTAAGCAGTCCAGTCGATGGCAAATGACGTCAAACACACATAACGTGACACCACTAGATTTAGCAGAATGCCAAGTCAACTTCATTTTACTGTTTATGTCAGTGTTACCTATTATACCCAACATGACCTCAGTCGCTATCAGACTCTGGCGTAATCGTCTCCGCAGGCGAATTTTGCTCGCATGATCCAAAATCTTTATTAATGTTTTTGAATTAAGTACGCGGTTTGGGACGCAGCTCACAGCTTCAAGCCGTCATCTATTAGCACATAGGGCATGACAAATAATTAGCTGCACTTCAAGCTTTTGTAAAATTAAAAATAAAAACACACAAAACTGTATACGGTACATTAACAAAGATGAACCGTATGTCAATACATGAAATTCTGGAGGGAACGTCAGACGGCATGGCTTGGTGACGTAATAACGTGTGCCGTTAATCGATTTACATTCTATAACATGTAAAACCTGAACATGTAAGGAATATTCTAAAAGCGACTCATGTAAACACCTTAGTCAGAATATTATACGTCTTATTCAGAATAAGGTCAATAATTAGATTATTGCTGTCCATGTAAATAGTCAATGTTTACTCCAACTAAGCCTAGTCTACAATCATTTCCCTAAATTTTAAACGTTTTTCTTTGTTTGTTTTGTTTTTATGAAGGTTAGACAATGCACAAATGTCAAATAAGCCTAGCGACATGTAATCGGAAAGCATGCCGATATCATTTTGCGTTTAGTAAAAAACTAGAATCTAATATTCCAAAAAGTCAGCAGCAGGAGACACAAACTGTCTGAATAAACTTGCCTTTTTTTTCTTCTTTAAAAAAAAAAAAAAATAATATATATTTTTTTCATCGGGCACCTTCACCGACTTCACTGAACAAGCTCTGATGGAGGGCCTGAGGCGTGAATCAAAAAAGCAAATGTAGACGTCAGAAACAATAACTTCAACTTTGACTCATACCTGAGCTATAAAACTCTTCTTTTTTTTTCCCCCGGCACTCGTAGGAGTGTAAACGCATCGAGCTTCCGCTAGGCCATGATGGATGGGGTGAGAAATGTGTCAGACATCGGAGTACAAAAAACAAAAAACAACACAAAAGAACTCCGTTTTTTGGTAATCTTCGACACAGAGCTGTTGCGGTATCACAGGATTTATTTTTGTGGAGTTCTAGTCTTGTGTCAAACAATTTCTACACTTTATTTCAACATCAGAACACGTTTCTAAAAGTGTATTTTCCAGACAACAGTTCCTGTATGTTTAGGGGATGTGATTTGCGATTAGCATGATTTACAAAATCTCTACCTGCACTTTCAATATAACAGTTGTTTAATTAGAATTATTCGCATCTGAATCTAGATCAAATACATCTTTATTTCGAACGTAGGTTTAGCTTAGCCGTGGAGCTAACTAACTAACACTAGCTCACATTTAAACATTTTTTAAAGCTAACACGCGTACAAAACTGTATAGAAAATAGATGCTAGAGAGTAGGTCATATTTTTTCTAAGTTTATCTTATCAGAGCACACCCTTTCTGGCTTACTAACATAGAACGCTAGCTATCGCTTGATATTCTTGTTTATTTTGTTTAACAAAGTTAACACGGTTATGTTACATGGCTAATTTTATGTAGAGGACCAACTTTATTATCGGAAATATAAATATTATATAGTATTTTGGTATCTTTTGAGTTAATTAAAGAGCAAACTGACTATCATAAGAGCTTCTTGCTAGCTGGCACAGTTTTCTTCCTTGACAGTGCTACTTTGGCTATATTCAACCGTAGGAAAATAATTTGTAATCATCGTAATCGTAAATCAGACTATTAAACAAAACAGCGATGAACATGATAGTGACTAGACTAGGTATTTTGTAATAAGTTTAGCTAATCACAAATTAGCATACTGGCTAACAGCTAGCAAGCTAACTACTAACTGACAGCTAGTTACATACTTTGCCTAGATAATGCTACATTACCTAGCTAAAAATGAACATGCTTTGCCAATCTGTAATGTCTCTGTAATAACTAGACAGTAGCTGATATTTATTACATGTTTTTCTCATTCAAAGGCAGTCTGACTAGCATCATTACCACTTGCTCGCTAGCTCCATTCCTTGCTAGCTAAGTAATCAAATGGCACTTTAGGGGGAAAATAATTTCTAACTGTAATTGACTGTTAAATAATGAATACAAATGTTATAGATGAATAGAGAGTGTTTTGTAATTGGTCTGGCTCAATAAAAAGCACACTGACTAGCATAATTACTGCCTGCTAATTTGTTCCATGTTCTGCACTAACGATGTTATTCTAGCTAAATTTGTCATCAGAAATACGACTAAAACAAAACAGTATTGAAAAAAGGTAACTGAGCGGCATTTCAGATTTAACTCTACACAAAAGAGTATGTAGGCGAACGGTTAACTAGCTAACTGCTAGCTAGCACAATAGCTCGCTGCATACTTTCTCTATGCAGCCGTCCCTAAGATTGATCAATGGGTACAATTTGATCGATGGGAACAATTCCTGTCATTAATAGTAATCGTGAATATGAATAATAATCAATATAAAACTTAAACTATTTGACAGGAAGTTCATGTACACATGGATAGTTAAAGGTTCTTGGATTTTATTCAGAAGCTTCCAAAATGAGGAAAGGTTTATTGCAGGTTTATTGCAGATTTTAAGGGTTTGAAGAACTGTTGAAGAACTGGGTTTGAAGAACTGTTTAAGGGTTTGAAGAAATGGTTCTAGACTTAACATTTGTTTGTTGTGCCGATGTTCTCATGCAGATTTGTCGAGGATTATATATAAAAATACAGCGTTAAATATGGTTAAGTATATCATAAAAATTATTATTTGCACATTCAGCTATTTAGATTTATCGAGCTGACTTACCTTGCCGACGTAGAGAGGGTCGTCCCCTGTGTATTCCTCCAGAACAAAGAACTGGTTCCACACCCAGTTCCTCTTGTGCCTGTGGAGTACCGGGTCCTCATCCTCGACTCTGAGTGGTGTGTCTGGTACTGGTACTTGCAGAGGAACCGAGTTCAGCGTCATGGCCCAGCAGCTGCCCGCCCACTGGACCAGCACCAAAATGCTGAGCGCTGTCAGTCCACTCCAAACCCCACGACTCCTCCTGCTCATGGTGCGGGCCGGAGGAGAAAATCGAATGGCAAGAAAAAGTCGATGTGGGGTGACAAAGAGGCACGAGATATCCAGCAGTGGACACTTGGCTCTGGAGTTTGTTCTCTGCGTGGAAAGGCAGTGGAGACGAAGTGTAGCGGTGATCGATGAGACGGACCACAGGAGAAGTGGATGTTGATCACGGCTGAATCAGGAATGCCGATCCTGAATAGACAGAGAAGAAAAGTGCGAGTGAGGGAGAGGAAAAAAAAGAAAGAAAGATTTGAAATGGGCTGAGACAGTCAGTCAGGAGTCAGATCCTAGGAAGACACGGCATCATCTATGACACGCTAATGAACGTAGTAATACCTGGCTCGTGTTGAAAAGTGTTAGGGGTACAGCAAATTCAATAAGCGATTCAACTCTGAATTGACTCGCTTTCAGGAAGTGACTCAAACATGCCACGTGCTTTGGTTGGCGGCATCGTTTTGTAGATATGAGCTGCAGAAATCCCTTGAAATACCAGCTGAAATGTTGGCGTTCCAGCTCTGTGTTCATATGTGCAGAGTTTAGCATTTTGCTAATGGTACCCTGGTGTGTTCTCCGCTCAGTGCAAGTGAGAACCCAGCAATGACTCACTCAGGTAAGGAACAAAAACAACAGAGAACATCTGAGTGAGGTGGTCTTCCACATCCAAGTGAAGTCTAGTGAGAAAGTGATTCGACTCTGAATCGACTCACTTACAGAAAGTGAATCAAATATGTAGAAACGCCAAATTCCTAATTTTTGTCAAGATACGAGACATAAATAAACTCCTTTTAGTAATTTTTAGATAGTTATTTATATAACTATCTAATCATTTGTTCAGTGTCGACTACCTGTTCTCTGTGCTCGAGTGATTGGTTTGAATTACACCAACACTTGAGAAAGGTTTGTTTCTCAGAAATCCATCACCGTCTTTCTGACCAATAAATGAAAAAGTATCATGAGAACATTTACAGTCCTAAATACCCTTCAGACAATGATGTTGCTTTTTTGGTTCGTTTAACTACGTGAAGTGTAAAACCGATCAAAAAACAAATGATTCAAAAGAATCAATTTTGTTCTGATTCAGACAGCAAACCGATTAAAATCACAGCAACCACATGAGCACTGAGTAAATGATAAATAAATTATTAGATCATTATAACAATACCTTGTTTTAAACATTTTGTGTATCACATGACATTTCTGACATGTTTGATTCACGTCCTGCAAACGATTCAGAGTTGAATTGATTTCTTAGACAGACCACATCGCTCAAAAGCTCACAGTTGCTTTGGTCTGCACTGTTGTGTGACCGCTGCACCCTTCATATATGTCCTGTTCATGTATTGAAGCACAAACAATAATGACATTTTCTTCTTTTGAAATTGTTTCTTTTTCTATCGAAGTATATTTGAGTATACAATATTTAATGCTGCTACACACTCGACCACAAGATTAAGAAGCTTTTTGATAATTCAAAGGAAGCTAAGAGAAGTGTATGAAGTTCTGCGGGTGGACCAACAGGCCCGCAGAAAATGGAGCACATTTGTCTTAAGGGCAATGACCAAGAGACAGACAGAGAGAGAGAGAGAAGAGAGAGAGAGAGAGAGAGAGAGAGAGAGTGAGAGAGAGAGATAGTCAGAGTGAGAGAGACAGAGTGAGAGAGAGATAGACATAGTGTGTGAGAGAGAGAGACAGAGTGAGAGAGAAAGTGACAGAGAGACAGAGAGAGAGAAAGTGACAGAGAGACAGAGAGAGAGAGAAAGTGACAGAGAGAGAGACAGATTGTGTGTGTGTGAGAGAGAGAGAGAGAGCGAGAGAGAGTGAGAGAGAGACAGAGTGAGAGAGAGAAAGTGACAGAGAGAGAGAGAGACAGAATGAGAGAGAGAGAAAGTGACAGAGAGAGAGACAAAATAAGAAAGACACAGAGAGAGAGAGAAAGAGAGAGAGAGAGACAGAGAGAGAGAGAGAGAGAGAGAGAGAGATCAATTGCTGACAGCAGTAAAACAAATGTATGCCACTCCGAGTGCCCATATAGGAGGTGTCAGCTAAATGAAAATGCCTAATAGCAGAACAGCGGTACACCATTTCCGTGCAGGACATTCAACGTCCCGGGAGATTTATATTTCTTTTAGCAGTGGCTGATGAGATCAGACAGGAGAAGAAAAAAAAACAACCGCAGCACAGCTGCTCCTACGCAGAGGTCTGGCTTTTACCTTGCTAATGAAGAAACCCCAGCGAGCTCAGACTGACCAGAGGCGTCTGCAGACGTCCATTGTGAAACCAGCACAATTCCACAAGTCCAATTTGAACTTGAACGCTGTACTTTTCGCACAATGACTGTATTTTGTGGTATATTGCTGAGCGCTTTGACTCAAATTGTCCCATAAAAGCTTACGATATTCAGGAAAAAGACGGAGCTCTGATCTACTTAGACCTGAGCGCTGTAATGTGAAATGTAACATAATGAGAAATGTCCATCATACGATAAATAAGAGCTTGCTAGCACTGTGAGAGATTGTCCTGAAATCGCAATTTCCTTCTTATATATTACTGAACATCAGACCTATGACAAATTTTATTTTTAATAAATTTGTTTAATCCTTAATGTATTATTGTTAAAATATACAATCCTTGTTCTTAAACATCCTTATCTTTAAAGATCTAAAACTATAATAGTTTAAAATAACATCCTTTTTTAAATAAAAAAAGTTCTTATATTTTGAAGATATGTAAAACTTGAAGAAATATAAAACTATAATCATTCAAAATGTAACCCTTATGTAAAAACAATCCTTATATTTAAAGATAAAATAAAAAATTATCCTTATTTTTGAAGATCTACAACTATAATAATTCAGATAATAATTCTTGTAATTAAAGGCACTTTTAAAGGCGATAACAAATAAATAATAGTTTACATATAACGTAATCTTTATTTTTGGAAGATCCTTATCTTTAAAGATAAGCATTCATTAAAATGATAATCCTTATTTGTTTATATTCTTTATTTTTAAAGATTGAAAACTTTTAATAATCTCTTTTAATTATAAATTATAACAATTTGTAAAAATGTAAACCCCTTAATAATTGAAAATCTAATTACAAATATTAGAATAAATAGTTTAAATATTAGAAAGTATTAAAATTCTTAACAATTTAAAATATAATCATGTAACCGTTATGTAGATATTTTGATTTTTAAAGCATTTAATTGCAACCTAATCGCTATTAATATCGATCCTTAACCCCTTATACTCCCAGGATTCTTCAGCAGGTCCTGATTCACACTCCTCCGTCACATACCTCCGCACATTTCCTGTTAGTTTCGCTGTATTTCCTATAATTAATTTACTATAATTCCTACAAATTAATAAATACATGATAATCCAGGATTTTAGTTACCAGTCGACCACAAGGCTTCTTTTAAATGTCTTTGCACTCACTGCGACAGAACAAAGCAGCCGTGACTCATGACACGCCATAGCGCACCATTAGCAATGCAAATCTGCGGTTCAGAAGCACGTAACCTTGGCTAAAATGACAAAAAATTCCAGTCACATAGCTCCTCCGGCCCTCAGGGTTCTCGGCAGAGCTTACTCATGCTTCAAACAGCCTTTTAAACTCCCAATCAAAGGAGTTCAAACAGAAATTGGGTCGAATCCGTCCTTGAAGCAGAATGCCTCACGCCTTCAGAATTGATTCTGATGCCATGAGGGATGTCAAGGCCTGGACAGAAATTCAACGTCTCTGGAAAACAGAAGACTTCACACGTCGCCAAGAGGAGATCTGAACTTGAACGCCGATCGGATATCAGCTAACATTCTGCCCTAGCGAACGAGAGGTCGGATCAAAGTGTCGAATACGTAAGGAATAACACTCTGTGCGTTGTGCACTTTTGGGGAAATAATCAGCAACGGAGTGGGTACATGAAGCAGGGTTACTATTACCAAGCTGACGTCGAGGATGTGTTTTATTCCTCTTTCACCACAGCAATTTACAAATTATTAAGTGTTTATTTTCAATGAATGAAAAAAAAATAACCCACGTCATACTTTTTATTCATTTATAGTTACATCGATTCTTATAGGAACAAGTTATTTCCTCTAGGCACTTACGTTATAGCAGCAATAAACTTTTTTTAAGTCATTATGTTTTAAAGATATAAATCTATAATCATTCAAAACGGTACTTTTAAAAACCATAATAAATAAATTACATTTTTAAATTTATTTTTAAAAGCGTAACAACCTAATCGGTATTAACAACCTTTTATAGTTACATGGATTCTTATAAGAACAAGTTAGTTCCTCTAAACACTTTTACGTTATACCGGCAATAAACTTTGATCTCTTGAAGTTAATAAGACACAGCTTGTCGAGTTTCTCAGAAGTCGTCCATCTGGAAAAACTGACCAATTGACACTGGAGACTCCTACAGTAAATGTTAAATAAACGTCTCCTCACAGAAACCTTTCCCACATCAGTCTTCAAGTAACAACGCAATGGAATTCATTATTAGTCTAAGGTCGCGTAGACATGAGAAAGGGCTGTTACTATAGAAATGGTACTAAATTCATACTGTATGCACTAGCTGCACTACTGTCAGAGCTGTTCTTCTTGAAAATGAATCAACAACTGCTGTCTGACCAATCAGATTTGAAACTTCGACAGTGCTGTGGTGTGGGTGTGTGTAATGGATGTGCTTGTGAAGAGCTTATCAGAACGCAAGAAATTATCGCATCAATCACCGAGCGCGTCCGTCTTCTGCCGAGCGTATTTTTACTTCCCCTCCGTCTAATACATTTAGAGAATATTACAACAACCGGAGTCTGATTCCTAAAATATTGTCAAACTATTTCTCAGTCACAACATACCATCAATCAGAGATGTAAAAAAAAATAAAAATAATAAAAAATAACTGTAGTAAAAGTGTCTCATGGATTTAAAAAAGTAAATCGTATAGTATAGATTTCTAAAGGTGAACCAGCTCAGCATCTGTAGCATCAGTATCACTTCAGAGTTTGCTTACACTCGATCGATTAGCTCTCGCTTGCTAGTGTGCCTTCATGTTCTAGATTAGCGTCGACATTCAGGTTTGTTTTCACTCGCTAGATTCCATTTCACTCAGTCGGTCCGATTACTCTCTCAAATTAGCTTTTACTCACTTTTGACTATTGTGTTAGCTTTTCATAGATCAGCTTTCACTCACTAGCTAGGCTTCGCTAAGTAGATTAGCTTTCTTTCATTGACCAGTTTTCTATAACTCAGTCGGTTACATTTCTCTTCACTAGACTAGCTTTCTTTCACTCACAGGATTGTCTTCACTCTCACTTTCATTTTCTTGCTTGTGCTTACTAGTGTGGTTTTGTTCACACTGTTAGTTTTTGCTTGGTTAGCTTTCACGTGCTACTTTGCTTTGATTAATTAGGTTACATTTCTCACTCTAATGAGCATTTTCCTTGCTATGTTAGCTTTCACTTGGATAGCTTTTCAGTCGTTCTTTTGCTCACAGGTTTGCTTTCATTCAGTAGGTTTGATTTTTCTAATTAGCATTTCCTCGCTACATTGCCTTCACTCACAAGACCAGATTTCTTTCACTCATAACATTGCTTTTCCTTTTTAGGTTGGATTTTAGTTAGCTTTTACAAGTTTACGTATTTGCTCGTTATTTTGGCTAGCTTAGCTTTCACTTGCTAGTTTGCTCTTTCTCACATGCTTGTACTGGCTCGCTAGTTTCATTTCACTCAGTAAATTAGATTTCTCTTGCTAGTTAGTTTTTGCTCATTAGTTTGCCTTAGCTCACCTAGATTATCTTTCTCTTACTCATGTTTGCTTTCACTCACACTTTGATTTTCTTGCTAGTAGCTTGTGCCCACTCACAATGTTAGCTTTTTCTAGGTTAGCTTTTGCTAAGTTAGCTTTCACTTCAGAGGTTACCTTTCTCTCTCTAATTAGCTTTTATAACCTAGTTTGCTTTTTCCTCATTATGTTAGCTTTTGCTTGGCCAGAGTTTCACTCACTGAATTTGCCCACAGGTTTGCTTTTGTTCCGTAGATCTGATTTCTCTCTCTCTCTCTAATTACAAATTTGACTTGCTTTCGTTCACTCATAGGCTTGCTTTTACTCTGTTACTCTCTAGTTAGATTTGACTTGTTTACGATATTGCTCATTATTTTAGCGTTCGCTAGGTGAGCTTTCACTTGGTAGATGAGCTTTTACTCTCTCGTTAGCTTTGCTTGTTATGTAGGTTAGCATTCCCTCAAAGAGCCTGTTCAATAAGCATCGCATGGGTTTATTCAAAGCTGTGTGGGATGAAAGAATGATGTCTTGTGATTGTGCATAAACCTTACATAAGGTTATTTCCCCCCCAGAAAGTTTAACTACATCCACTTTACCTCAAAAGAAAAGAAATTCTGTCAAAGTACACAAAAGTCGATAATTATCCGCACTTTGTAGGGAATATCGTGGCCACAGGATTAACATTAACCTCCTTAGAAAGCAATCACAGATTTAGGTTTCCTGGGGCTTTCAATTTCTCAGTGTTTTTTCATCCAATGGATTCTAAATAGAGTGCTTTTAGTCTGAAGCTTTCCAACACAGCTTGATTTCCTGCGTCAGGTGTGTTAAATGGTAAATGGCGCACTTATATAGCGCTTTTATCCAAAGCGCTTTACCTTGTGTCTCATTCACCCATTTACACACACACTCCCACACCAATGGTAGCAGAGCGGCCATGCAAGGTGCTAGCTTGCCATCGGGAGCAACTTGGGGTTCAGTGTCTTGCCCAAGAACACTTCGGTATGTGGAGTCACATGGGCCGGGATTCGAACAGCCAACCCTACGGTTAGTGGACATCCTGCTCTACCAACTGTGCCACAGCCGCCCTAGTGTTAGGTGCAGGACAAGGGCATGAATGTGGGGCGGACTGGCATTGTTCTCTTAACTCCGGCATGCGAGACTCGTGTTTAAGATCCGGTAAAGAAACCGAGCTGAAAAAGAATGTGATCTGAAGGAAAGAGTCCTCCAGGGATCCGCTGCCATTTCTTCTCATTCCCTTTCCACTCTTCATCTGTCTCTCTCTCTCTCTCTCTCTCTCTCTCTCTCACACACACACACACACACACACCTTGCCTTTCTTTCTATCCAGATCAGGAACAGTGAGGCAAAGTAATTCACAAAGTATCCTTCAGAGACTCTGTCGCTCCAAGTCTCTCACTACTCCCTGCTACTCAAATCCATCTCTTTCTCAAAGTCTTTTTTTTTTAAACATGAACTCTAACCATGCTGCAAAAGAACACACTGTCTCAGGATATTTTGCATGCCTCAGAGGGGAAATGTCTCATCCGAAGCCTCTAATCTCCATTATAATCCATGCTTTAGCTGGGAATTACAAGCGCTTAGCTTCCTGATTAGATCGCTGTACGTTACACTAGATAAACTCGACAAATGTCGAAAAAACGGCATAGAAGCCGTCGAGATGGAAAGAAAACGCTCTCGAACCACGTCTCAATTATCTCAACACCGCAGAACGTCCATTCAGAGAACACCAAGTATGGACTGTCTAGGAGTTTTTCTTTTACAGTAGATGCACCTTTAGAATGAAGCAGCTTAGCGTGATGTAATAATAATAATAATAATAATAATAATAATAATAATAATAATAATAATAATAATAATAATAATAATAAGTAGAAAAAGAAGAAGAATTCAGTAATACAACACTCTGGTGCAGTGTGATGGTGAAGTGGAGATACTGCTACCACCATGAAGTTGATTCTTTTCTATTACCAGCACTTCCTGAAGTGTTTTATTCCTTTTATACCACAACAATTTACCAACAATTACAACTCTTTATTCACTAAAGACTAACACGTCATATTTTTGATCCATTTATACACTAGGTAAATTTAATGTTGTGGAACGTCCATTAAACAAGTTTGTTCCTGTTCTCACTTATGTTAAAGTGGCTATAAACAGTCATTTCTTCACCTTCTCTCTCTCTCTCTCTTTCTCTCTCTCTCGCTCTCTCTCTGTCTCTCTTTCTCTCTCTCTCACCCTTACAATCTCATGGCTCTAGAAATTTTTTGCAAGAAATGAGACAAGCTCACCAAGACAAGCTGTACCGCGCTGACAGACTCTTAACCAATAAAGACTGAGTGGTGTAAATATAATCCAAAGCTGCTTCAACAAATTATTAGTTTAGGGGTGTGCATACATTTGCAACTAGGTCATTAATTTTCGTATAAAAAGTTTCTGATCGTTTTTCACATTGTAATTTTGTGTATAGGCCATTTTAACAGGGTATGTAAACTTTTTTAAATATATATATATCCACTGTAAACAGGACTCTTTGTATATAAACCTGTTATAAAATACATCCTGACTATTTAATTAGCATAGCATTACAATGCTTAGCATAAGACTGTATTCACTCCTGATGAGACCAACTGTACTTATTTTTAAAAGAATTAATACTATGGGCTATTTTGTGTGTGTGTGTGTGTGTGTAGATTCATGACATACAATCCCAACTCCATTCATTTCAATCAATTCCAATACAAAATGTGTTCGAGGAAACGTTCTAGTGGGGTGAATAATTACACAAGACACTGTGTATTTATTACCAACCACCGAGATGGAAATTTTGCTAAAAACCTGGCAACCCGGACGAATCGTATTAGCTCTTACAAGCTTGTGTTTTCATGCTATATGATTTGGATCATATAGCATATATATATATA
>JAFFST010040909.1:38631-57805 GCA_022414735.1 Noturus placidus
ATATATAGATAGATAGATAGATAGATAGATAGATAGATAGATAGATAGATAGATATATACACACAAATATACGTTATGCTGTATTTCATCATCACTGTACAGCGTACACCATCCCGAGTGCAATTCTGTTGAAGTTTATCCGTGTCTGTGAAACATCAGGCCCTGTGCAAAACTCTTCTCTCTGTGCGTCATTGCTCCTGTGAGATCACTTCGTCTTTTCCTGATCTAGACGTTCAGAAGCTACCGAACACACCTGGGCAGTAAAACAGGCCAAAAATAAACCAAGGTGCTTGCAGTGGGCTATGAGTCTGTCTGCTTTGAGTGCTATTTTTATCTCACTCTGTCCTTTTTCCACACTTCCTTGTATATCGGTCCTTGTTCCAAGTCGATCACCCACAAAGTGCGGATGATGAAGCCTCATTAGCCTTATTGCTCCGTGCAATGAGGAGGAACCTGACCTTCTCGGGCTTCCTTGCTTGGGCTGATCCAGACCTCACCGCCTGCTGGGGGGCAGAGTGTTGGCGAGCAGGCTCAGCGCATAGCTCCTTGCATCGGGGCATCAAGCGCAGTACAGCGAGGATGGGAAACATATGGCCTCATTATTGCAGCCTCCTAGTGGATCCGCTCGCCAGGGAGAGGCCACGAGTGCCAGCCTGGCTTACAGGCACTTCATGGGCTCAGAGAGATGGTTATGGAAATGTGGAGTTGCCAGACTGCCAAAAGGCCAAGTTTGGGATGAAGGATGTTCATCTTCAAAGATTATCTATTGGTTTGGGTTGGGGTTTTGTGTGTGTGTGTGTGTGTGTGAGCTATGCAGGGGCTAAACTGTTAATCATCTGGGGCTGAGCCCAGATTCATCTCCATTAAAAAAAAACTTTTGAGAGACCATCAGCCAATAAAATACGAGTGTTTCCACATATTTTCCTGTAAAACCTGTCTGACCGGTCTCGCCTAGGTTCAAGTGAATATACAAAATTTCAGATGGACTTCATTTACTGACGTTCAGTTACGTAGTGACAAATGTCTTCACCTCACCTGCAAAAAGTAAATTTGGTCGTTCTCAAAACACATTTTTAAAAGGTGTGAAACCGACAATGTCGTGACTTCTTCTGTAGGGCGATGCTCGTTTAACGTTTGTGGAAGGAGTCGGCGCTTTGTAAGAGTGAAGCATAACTTAATGAAGAGGTTTTTTTGTCTTAAGTGAGAGACAGAGAGAGAGAGTGAGCGTGAGAGAGTGAGAAAGAGAGGGAGAGAGGGAGAGAGAGAGTGTGAAACAGTGAGAGAGAGTTAGAGAGAGTGAGAGAGTGAGAAAGAGAGTGAGAGAGGGAGAGAGAGAGGAAGAGAGAGAAAGAGAGAGAGTGTGAGTGAGAGTGAGTGAGAGAGAAAGAATGAGTGAGAGAGAAAGAGAGAGAGTGCTAGAGTGAGAGAGAGTGAGAGAGAAAGAGAGTGAGTGAGCGAGACAGTGAGAGAGAGTGAGTGAGGGAGAGTGAGTGAGAGAGAAAAAGAGAGAGAGATAGTGAGAGAGAGTGAGTGAGTGAGTGAGAGAGAGTGAGAGAGAGCGAGAGAGTGTGAGAGAGAGCGAGAGAGTGAGAGAGAGTGAGAGAGAGAGTGAGAGAGAGAGAGAGAGTGAGAGAGAGTGAGAGAGAGAGAGCGTGAGAGAGATAGAGAGCGTGAGAGAGATAGAGAGAGTGAGAGAGAGTGAGAGAGCAAGAGAGGGAGAGAGAAAAAGTGAGTAAGAGTGAGAGAGTGAGAGAGAGTGAGAGAGAGAGTGAGAGAGAGTGAGAGAAAGCGTGAGAGACAGTGAGAGAGATAGTGAGAGAGTGAGAGCGAGAGAGAATGAGGGAGCAAGAGAGTGAGATAGAAAGAGTGAGAGAGAGAGTGAAAGAGAGTGAGAGAGTGTGAGAGAGAGAGAGAGTGAGAGAGAGAGTGAGTGAGAGAGAGAGAGTGAAAGAGAGAGTGAAAGAGTGAGAGAGAGAGTTAGAGAGAGGGAGAGAGTGTGAGTGAGAGTGTGAGAGAGAGTGTGAGAGAGAGATTGAGAGATTAAGAGAGAGAGAGTGTGTGAGAGAGAGCGTGAGAGAGTATGACAGTGAGAGAGAGAGTGAAAGAGAGAGAGTGTGTGAGAGAGAGTGAGAGAGAGATAGTGAGAGAGAGAGTGAGAGAGAGTGTGAGAGTGAGAGAGAGAGTGTGAGAGAGTTAGAGAGAGAGAGAGAGAGTGAGAGAGTGAGAGAGAGTTAGAGAGAGAGAGAGAGTGAGAGAGAGTGAGAGAGAGCGTGAGAGAGAGAGAGAGTGAGAGAGTTAGAGAGAGAGAGTGAGAGAGTGAGAGAGAGCGTGAGAGAGTGAGAGAGAGAAAGTGTGAGAGAGTTAGAGAGAGAGAGAGAGTGAGAGTGAGAGAGAGTGTGAGAGAGTTAGAGAGAGAGAGAGTGAGAGAGAGTAAGACAGTGAGAGAGAGAGTGAAAGAGAGAGTGTGTGTGAGAGAGAGAGTGAGAGAGAGATAATGAGAGAGAGAGTGAGAGAGAGTGTGAGAGAGTGAGAGAGAGAAAGTGTGAGAGAGCTAGAGAGAGAGAGAGAGAGAGAGTGAGAGTGTGAGAGAGAGAGGCTGATGATGGAATGTCTATTAATAGCTGCTATAACGTAAGTGATAACAGGTGAACTGCTGTGGAATAAAAGAAGTAAAACACTGTTATTTTGACGTGGACGTGTAAACACTGTCCTGCAGGTGATAGTTTTCCTATAACAGAGCATCCTGGGTGCTTCATTCCATAGTCGCAATCACGCGTTCTGACTTCAGAGATTCCAGCTGTACTTTCTTGATAACTCTTAGCACTGGCTTGATCAACACATCAACAAATGACTTACGATTAGTGACATTAATGACCAAAGTAGGCTCATATTTATTTCTGACCCAAGTTCTCTAATACCTTACATTACCTCAATATCATCAAGATATCTAATACCTTACATTACCTCAATATCATCAAGATGTGCTATTTCTATCGATATCCATACATACAGTCCTACATCTGTACGGTCACTCATCCTCATGATGTACACGAGAAAATATCTGCAGCGATAAATAACATGTTCTTCTCCTCACGCAGCATCACACTCACAGTCAGATCTGATGACATCATCACCGTGATCTCCAAGAATCCAGCTCCAGTCTACCCGATTAGCACCATCATCTGTCTCCGAATTCAAACGTATGAACATTATGAGCTGTGACATGAGTACTATTATTAGGATATTATTGGGACATTATAAGATAAGATGAACTTTGATGAATCCGTTCTTATTGAAATGAACATGTCACACCAGCATGATAGCAGCAAGAGTAATAAAAAAGCATGTAAACAAACAAAAAAAACACAATCACAATAATAACAACAGCAGTGTCTGTATAAAAAGTACGCAAATTGAAATGTTGAATACAAAACAGAAACCTAGATCAGGAAAAAAACAGCCACTAAGGCATGCAAATGAGGTAGTGATTAATGAAAGGACTTGCTTTTGAACGCTGTGGAAGCTCGGCTGATGACAAAGGTGAGAAACACAGCACTTTATGAATATGAACTCAATTAATCAATAATAAAATGCGCCCCCTAGCGGTCGAGAGAAACTTTCCTGGCCTGAACTGCAGCTTTTCTTGCTTTTCTTTTCCTTTCTCACACAACTGAAGGGCTATAAAAGGCTTCCAGGTGACATACAACTCCAACTCACTATTTATATTCTTCAGAGAGTTAAAAAAAGGAAGAAAAGAAAGAAAAGAAAACATATAATCATATAAAATAAAATAAAAAGGGCAAAGAGTGGTTTTACTGCAGAGAGATGCAGAGACTGAATACATAAAAATATTCAAATGCAACTTTTTCCTTTCACACACACACACACACATCCCTAACTTCAACTGGACAAACCTTACAAGCCCATCTGTTATTGTGCCAAATGAACTTAATGGCCCGAGCACAAACGAGCTCATAATATACGTCAACAATGTGTGTGTGTGTGTGTGTGTGTGTGTGTGTGTGTGTGTGTATGTGTGGATGAATATGCCATGAGCAGAGCCACACTGCAGACAATCACCAATCCATTGAATGCTAATTAAGTCATAGACAAATCGGATTGTGTCTACATGCTGTCTACTGGTGTAATACTAAAAGAGGAGCTATTTCGAGTGCACACTCATCTGTGTGTGTGTGTGTGTGTGTGTGTGTGTGTGTGTGTGTGTGTGTAGGCTACAAGGTGGCATTAAGATGCTAGATGTACACACTGAGGAATGAACCCTACACAACAACAAACTTGATACTAACAAGATGTTTCGGGTTTATATATATATATATATGAATGACATGAGCGATACTGGGTTGCCAGTTTTATTATTTCTTTAGAAATATAGGCTTTGTTAATAAACTAGGAACACAATATGGCTTGAGAATACACTGGTTGCCAGGTTAATTATAGTTTATAATTATTATGATTCTAATTAAGGATAAGATCCATGATACACTGTATTCAAAGCTCATATAGAGTCTAGACACCATGTGTTATTAGGTAAACACCTAATAATAATAATAACAACAACAACAACAACAACAACAATAATAATAATAATAATAATAATAATAATAATAATAATAATAATGTACATTACATTTGCGACTTTTAGGTTTTGTATAAAACTTGATAAATTGAATGAATTAGGGTGGGGGGATACAATTTTCTTCTTTTTTTTTTTTTTAAAGTGCCACACAATTAACACAGTTAATTAAAAAAACACAATCAATAAACTCTAATAGCTCTGCGTAAAGCGGCTTACCTTCGCCTCTCCGCGAGCGCGTGAACCCGATGTTAACGCAAAACCCCAAAGATCCGGTGGTCCGTGTTTAAAACCCTCTCTCTCTCTCTCTCTCTCTCACACACACACACACTCACACACTCTCTCTCTCTCTCTCTCTCTGATTTCTCCAAACAGAAGAAGTAGAAAGAAATAAAAAATAAAGGAAGGAAGGAAGGAAGAGTGGAGCAGGTAACCTCTGCGCTCCGGTGCCACGCGCAACGAACAACCGCAAACACCCGGAGCGTCCGCCGCACACGCGAGGTTTCCTCACGCAGGGTTTGTGCACGCGAGGTTTTCCGCACGCCTACGAGCGCGACACCGCGACAATGAGGTCCATTGAAGAGTCGCAGCTGCAGAGAAGCTCGGCCAGGAGACACACACACACGCACACGCACACTCTCGCGCGCGCTCTTTCTCTCCCCTTTCACTCACTCTCTCTCACACACACACACACACACACACGCACGCATATACACTCCCCCACACGCGCACACACACACACACACACACACACGCACGCACACGCCGCGCGCCCCCGATACACCCTCTGTCACAGGCAGAGCCAAAAGTGTCGCTCGTCGATCCCTGCTTCTGTTCTGATGCGAGATTCGAGACCGAGTCGGCTCTCTGAACGAGTTATTCTGTGGAATCGATTTGCAACGAATAGACGTTTCTCCCCTCCCCACCTTCAATACAAAGCTGCGTATTTTATCATTTCCTCTTATATCATTATTTCTCCCACAGCTCCCACGTTTCAACATAACAAAGACTGCTTATGTGTCACTAAGCACTACTTAAACAAGAATCGACACCCAAACAGAAGTTAAAACAAGCTGTTTGTAGAAAAAACAACAGCAACAACAAGAGATCGTGTGACAGCATGAATGATAAAATACAGGAGATTGGAGCTCTGAGGGAATCAAAAGTCAAATGGGGTCAATAGAAGAAAAAGAGTCGATTCACTCGGAATCGAGTCGCTAAAACGAGTTATTATCATGCGTGTCATGCATTATCTCAGTTGATGAAAATGGTTTATTTCAGTGCATGATTAGATGAGATGAGTGTTTGATGAAAATAAGTGTACGAGTTGATAAAATCACAACATGTTCATTATGTACTGTTTATAATGTTTACATCAGTGTAAAGAGCATTAAAGTTTGGAAATGTAGTCTATATATGTTATTGGTGTTCACTGTAGCCAAATGCAGCATTGTTGCCCAAGACAAATTTCCCTCACGGTACAATAAAGTTTAACTAACTAACTAACTAACTAAAGGTGATGTTGCAGTGATGTAAGGGTGATAAGGTAATGAAAAGGGTAATAACTGCACCTTTACTTGTCACTGGGGTGATTCTGTTATGTTTTCTAGCCTCACTTTAAGAATAGACATAGACATAAAGTACCTTTAAAAAAAAAAAAAAACAAAGATTTAAAATCCCCATGAAGTGTTTTGAACCGCACAGCTTTATTCAACATGTTGACGTAATAATGTCCACTGAAACAGGATGTCAGGGCGGGGCATATCGAGTGGTTATGCAGCAACTTCCGCAAGATGGTATTTATAATGTCGGGGGCGGGACCCTTCAGATTCTAGAGAGCGTTTGTTTGGACAGAAAATCTGATGAGAAGCTGAAGTGCAGAATGATGTCATCAAAACTGTTGATCCATATCGGGGGTAGAGAGAGTGAGAGAGAGAGAGAGAGAGAGAGAGAGAGAGAGAGAAATTGTACATTTTGAATGTGTGTATCTTCTAAACATGAATTTGGTCATTGTTTTGGAGCGCAATAGCTTATAGATAACTTTATAGAGAACATATTCGTACAAAAAGCCCCAAAACTTCCATTTTGAGTTCATGCCGATTTTAAGGGGACTTTTAGAGTAAAGCCTTAATGATACGGTGCATTTCCTCTTCGAGGTTTAAGTACTAAAGGCACAAAACGTACAAAAAGTACTTACAGGAATTGTAAGATGTATAAAGTGTAACACACTCGCACTCTCACTTCCACTTTATTTATCTCTCTATTAGAATGACTATCAGCTCTGACACACACTTTATCTCTCTCTCGCTCTCTCTCTCTCTCACACACACACACACACACACACACACACACACACACACACACACACACACACACACACAAAATCCCCACTGTTGAATTAAGACCCCGAGATGAATTAACTGTCATACTGTTGTTTCTTTCTTTCTTTTGTTTCTTTGTTTTTGACCTTGTTGGGACTCTGTTTTAATTTGACACTGTGCATAAAAAAGAATGATCTTCTCTCAGTGCAAGAGGGATTGGAAGACAGAAAAGGAAAGTGGGGATTAAAAAGAGTGAGTGTGAGTATGTATGTGCATATGTGTGTGAGTGAGAAAGAAAGATAAGTGAGTGAGTGTGTGTGTGTGTGTGTGCGTGTGTGTGTGTGTGTGTGTGTGTGAGAGAGAGAGAGAGAGAGAGAGACGGACAATAGAGTAATTGCATTTTCCCTGAGTCTCTCCTCTCTCTGTGACAGGCTCAATGGCGAGCGCCCATGTCGAAAAAAAACGTGACAGAAATGGAGTGTGTTGTTAATTCATCTGTCACTTAGCTTATGCACCATTGTTGTCTCTGAGTGAGTGAGTGAGTGAGTGAGTGAGTGTGTGTGTGAGTCAGAGTGTGTGTGTGTGTGTGTGAGGAATTATGAAGAAAGATGCTCGTATCTGTGTGCAGAACCGTTAAGGGAATCGAGCCACATCCCCTCAGTGACTTTACCACAAATAAGCAAAGGGCCTTAACGAAACACTCTAGCTAATCCACTCCTACAATGACTTTGTGACAAAGTTAATTAAGAGTTCCTGGCTGCTGTGGCAGTCTTTTCAGAGCTACAGCTCGGTTATAACAGCTCTACGGTACATACGACTGTGTTTGGTCTTATATCACTGCGGATTAGTGACTGTGAAAGCACATTGTCTGAAGCCAGAGTGATATTAAGTGCTCACAGCTGAAAGGTTCCAAATTGGAGAAAGGAACATGATGCTTATAATAAAAACGACAGTACTGGCGGGAGTCATGTTTTCAGATCAGTTTTCATCAAATTAGATTCTGTAAAGAGAGCAGAAAGTCTAATCCTCCAGCAGTGTTCAGTGGTATGATTTTTGGCCAGAATCTGCAATCGCAGAAAATCCTCTTGAGAAATGTGAGGGGGTCACGTAGCGCTTTGCTAGAGCAAAGTTGTACTAGCATGAGAATTTTAAAATTAACATCTCAGAGTGTTAGCGCTGCTATGAGACTCATCTATGAGCCAACAAAAGGAGGAGGATGGTAGTGGTGATAATGAAATCTAAATGTTGGATAGATGGATGGATAGACAGTTGGATTGATGGACTGTTAGATTAATTGATGGATGATTGATGGATGGATGGATGATTGGGTAGCTGAGTGGACAGTGAGATGGAAGGATGGATTGATAGACCGGCAGATAGATGATGGATGCTGACTGACTAGATGGATGAATGGCTGGATGGGTGGGTGGACACTTGGATGGATGGAGGAACAGATGGATGGCTGGAGGGATGGATGGATGAACAGATGGGTGGACAGTTGGACAGTTGGACAGCTGGATGGATGGATGGGTGGATGGATGAACAGATGGGTGGACAGTTGGACATCTGGATGGATGGATGAACAGATGGACAGATGCATGGATGGATGGTTGAACAGATGGATGGATGGATTGATAAACAGATGGATGGGTGGATAGCTGGTTGGCTGGATGGATGATTGATGGATGTATGACCTGCGTGATCAGTCTCGGAGGTCCTACTTCTGGATGGAGCTCTCATCTACTCCAAATCCAGAATGCTGGGATAAAGGCTTCTTCGAAGCCAAACATATTACCTATAAATCAATAATTATCTCTTAAAGAATGTCTGTTGTTACCCAGATGAGGATGGGTTCCCCTCTGAGTCTGGTTCCTCTCAAGGTTTCTTCCTCTTAACACCTTAGGGAGTTTTTCCTTGCCATTGTCGCCACTCAGTGGCTTGCTCAGTTGGGATAATTTCTAACCTTTACTATGTGTATACTGTGTTTATATTCCTGTAAAGCTGCTTTGAGACAATGGCTGTTGTAAAAAGCGCTATACAAATAAAATTTAATTGAATTCAATAGAGTGGAGATAAGCAGTTTCTCCACTTGTCTGACAGAATCATTGTGAGCAATATTTATTTTTTCAATTATTTTTGCCCTTTCTCTGGAAAGGTGCCAATAATTATGCAGCTTAATATAAACCTTGCTATTGTGCACTGCATGCTGGGAAGAGACAATGTTTAATTCAGCCTTCATCCAGACTCGGAGTGGAATGTACGCCATGCTACAACCCACCCACCCAAACACACCACTCTGCCTCCATGGAAACCTGAGGCCCTGAGAGGACGCTGAGATAATACTGCTTTTGTAGTGGTGTGATTTCCACAGCATCCATGCTGAGACCTTCTCTTCTCCATGTCACTCACATATTAGTGTTGATGGGAAGCTGGCGGTGAGACAGCGCCAGTGTATGCCTCACCGGACGGGCAGTTTAATATCTAAGAGCAGGTAATGTTCCAGTGACACCTTTCCCCCATAGGCTTTCTGATTCCTACTGCTGATGAGTTTGTGGTTTGCGTCTTGTGGTATGGCGTCTATATTTCTGCCCTTGAAGTCTTTTTTGGATGGTGGACTGTGATACCTTCACCTCTGCCCTGTGGAGATTGTTGGTGATGTCACTGACTGTTGTTTTCGGGTTTATCTTCACAGCTCTCACAGTGTTTCTGTTATCAACTGTTGTTGTTTTCCTCGGCTGAACTGTTCCACATCTGGTTGATCAGTACACCAGTGGGTTCTTTCTTTTTCAGGACATTCCAAATGGTTGTACTGGCTATACCCAATGGCTGGATGAATGATTGGGTGGCTAGTTGGACATGAATATGGATGGATGGATGGATGGATGGATGGATGGACAGATGGATGGATGAACAGACAAATGGATGGATGGAGGAATAGCTGGACAGATATTTGGATGGGTGGATGAACAGATGGATGGATGGATGGATATATGAGTAGATGAATGGATAGGGTGTAGAATGGATGGATGGACGGATGAACAGAAGAATGGTTCGATGGATGGAGGAATAGATGGACAGACATTTGGATGGGTGGATGAACAGATGGATGGATGGATATATGAGCCCATTCACTCTAGATAGTAGAGTGAATGGGCGGCTAAATTGATAGATGGATAGTAGATGGATGAGCACAGGGTAAGACAGTGAAGTGAGGAAGGTTTATATCACATTCAGAAAGGAACAGCTACTGTATAGAACCTTAGCTCACGTTGCTGTAGTTTATATTTCTTTAGTCTGTAGTAGGTGGCAGTAGATTTTCAGCACTGCACCTAGATGTCACGCCAATTAGCAACAGTGCCACAGCTTTACTGAGTAACGACGAGCTCTTTCACTAAATATATTCCTCGGACTCAGGACTGAAATAGCTTTTCTTTTTCTATTGTTATGCTCCAAAAGCAGCAAACACCTAAGGTGGCACAAAGTAATAAGTGTGAAGATATTTAAAAGATGTGTTTATTTGCACATGAGTGGCTGTCAGGCAGAATGGAGGCTCTGCCCGGAGGACACAAAGAAGCAAGCGGTCCCCTCAGAACAGCTTTATTAAACTTCATAATTATGAAGATTCACTTTCTCACGCCGTTTCCTGCTCGGGGAGGAAAAAGAATTCTCACTTCCCTCGTCAGCTTCGCAGGAACGAGTGCCATGACAGACACAACACAATAAACCCCGGCCTCGATACAGCCGGCTCTCAGAAGACAGGAAATTGCATCAATCTTTTTTTTTCTTCTCCCCGAGTTGAAAAACAGGAGAACAAAAGCGGACCGTTGCACTTTTAGTTCATTTGAAGCCTTTCTTCTCCTTTTATTCCTCTTTTTTTCCAGCAGCTCAATCTTTTTTGAAGATGGACTGTGTCACCAGGCTCGCAGGGAAGAGGAGCAGTTGTCAGGGACGCAAAGGCGGCGATTTGCAGACACACACACACACAAACACACACACACACACACACACACACACACACACACAAGTTAGTCATACTATCTTTGTGGCAAACTTTTGATTTAAAACAAAAAAGCAACAAGATTTATCTATGAACCTGCAACTTTTACTTCAAGAAACAAAAAACCCTAAAAGTACACACAAGATCACACACACACACACACACACACACACACACACACACACAAACACACACACAGGCAAAGACCTCACACGTTACTCTTACTGTCTTTGTAAAGAGATTTTGGATCTTGTATTTAATTATCTTTTATTTATTAATTAATTAATTTATTTTTTAAATACAAAAAAATAAGTTTTATCTATAAGTTTATAGAATTATCTGACAGTTTTGACATTTTTCTGGTCCTCAAAAGGAATTTGCTCTTTTAGGTCTTTAAATTAAAGCTGAAATTTTGGTTTTGTTAGAAAGAGAGAAAGAAAGTAAGAAAAACCTTTCCTCTTTGGTACCAGAAAAATGTCCCCACAGCGATAGGAATATCTGACACTTTTGATCTTGTGGGGAAATTTTTCTGGTCCCCACTAGGAAATATCTTGTGGCTGTGGTTACATCTCCTGAAGGTTCTGTTGAGTGTGTGTGTGTGTGTGTGTGTGTGTGTGTGCATGCTTGAGCAATCACTCTGAAAGCCAGGAGGCCCTGTCTTGCCTTTATGCACCCTCAAATCCTCTCTCGCCTTTATTTCCGTCGTCACACTCTCATCATGCTTGCACGGATCTGAACAAATCATCGTCTTTTCTTTTTCCCCTCCTGTGAAACAGATGCGCTCAGACCAATCAGATCTGTGCACGGCCATTGGCTAGGGTGGGAACATTTTCGGGATAATGTTTCAAAGCAAACGAGCCCTTTCAACCAGGCCTAACATGTGCTCAGGGTCAGTGAGAACAAAAAAGCATGGGATTAGATTTGATACAGTCAATATGGAGACGCCCTCGCCACCCCGGATAGTCTGAGTTAGCACGCTAATGCTGTCAGCGCTACAATGGCACGGCCGGCCCTCGATGTGTAGAGCGGTGCCGTGGCAGAGGATTCACAGATTACTCTGATACACCTAATTAGAGCATGGAAATCCTCTTTGAGAGGAGAGTAGGGTGTGATGAAAAGAAACGAGATGGGATTAGTGTAAGACCAAACAAACATGGCTGAAGCATTAGAAGATTCAACAAGGAGCTGAAGCCTGAGGGTTCCTCTCTCATCCTCAAACTGAAACTTTGGCAGAAAGAGAAACACAGACTTATCTGTAGTCATTAATATTACACACACTAACGGCCTGCAGGAATCCCATGGTGCTTTTAGGTTTGTGTGTTGTCTTTTTTTTCAGAATTTTTTTTTGATAGTTTAGATAAAGTTAATACAAAAGAAAAATCTATATTATACTATGAAAATACTACAGCAGCTGCTGATACTGACTCACACCAAGCCATGCTAGAACTTTAAAACTTTAAACACAAATGCAATAATGTTACTAAACAATCACTGAACAATAATCACTAATCTGTGATCACTCCTCACTAATCACTGATCTGTCATCACTAATCACAGATCACTAATCACTCACCACTAATCACTAATCACTAATCACTGATCAACAATCATTCATCACTCATCACTGATCACTAATCACTGATCACTCATCACTCATCACTGATCATTAATCATTCATCAATGATCACTCATTAACTCATCATGGATCAGTGATCACTAATCACTCATCACTGATCACTCATCACTGATCACTCATCACTGATCACTCATCACTGATGACTAATCACTGATCTGTCATCACTCAGCACTAATCACTGAGTACTAATAACTGATCACTAATCATTCATCACTCATCACTAATCATGGCTTACTCATCACTAATCACTAATCACTGATCACTGATCACTCATCACTCATCACTGATCACTCATCAGTCATCACTGATCACTGATCACTGATCACTGATCACTCATCACTGATCACTAATCACTTATCACTTATCACTTATCACTCATCACTAATCACTAATCACTGATCACTAATCATTCATCACTCATCACTAATCACTGATCACCGATCACTGATCTGTCATCACTGATCTGTCATCACTGATCACTTATCACTAATCACTGACCACTAATCATTCATCACTCATCACTAATCACTGATCACCGATCACTGATCTGTCATCACTGATCTGTCATCACTGATCTGTCATCACTGATCACTTATCACTAATCACTGAGCACTCATCACTGATCACTCATTAACTCATCATGAATCACTGATCACTAATCACTAATCACTCATCACTGATCACTGATCACTCATCACTGATCACTGATCACTGATCACTGATCACTCATCAGTCATCACTAATCATTGATCACTGATCACTAATCACTCATCACTGATCACTCATCAGTCATCACTGATCACTGATCACTGATCACTAATCACTAATCACTAATCACTGATCTGTCATCACTCATCACTAATCACTGAGTACTAATAACTGATCACTAATCATTCATCATTCATCACTAATCACGGATTACTCATCACTAATCACTAATCACTGATCACTGATCACTCATCACTCATCACTCATCATTGATCACTCATCAGTCATCACTGATCACTGATCACTGATCACTGATCACTCATCACTGATCACTAATCACTTATCACTCATCACTAATCACTGATTACTAATCACTGATCACTAATCATTCATCACTCATCACTAACCACTGATCACCGATCACTGATCTGTCATCACTGATCTGTCATCACTGATCACTTATCACTAATCACTGAGCACTCATCACTGATCACTCATTAACTCATCATGAATCACTGATCACTAATCACTCATCACTGATCACTCATCACTGATCACTCATCACTAATCACTCATTACTAATCACTGACCACTAATCACTGATCACTGATCACTAATCACTGATCATTGATCAATCATCACTAATTACTGATCACTAATGACTCATCAGTCATCACTAATCACTGATCACTCATCACTGATCACTCTTCACTTATCACTCATCACTGATCACTCATCACGGATCACACATCACTCATCACTGATCACTCATCAGTCATCACCAATCAATAATCAATTATCACTGATCACTAATCACTGATCTGTCATCACTGATCACTGATCACTGATCTGTCATCACTGATCACTCATCACTGATCACTCATCACTAATCACTGATTACTAATAACTGACCACTAATCATTCATCACTGATCTCTGATCACTGATCACAAATCACTAATCACTGATCACTCTTCACTAATCACTCATCACTGATCACTCATCACGGATCACACATCACTCGTCACTGATCACTAATCACTCATCACTGATCACTCATCACGGATCACACATCACTCGTCACTGATCACTAATCATTCATCACTCATCACTAATCACTGATCACGGATCACTCATCACTGATCACGGATCAATCACCACTAATCATTGATTACTAATCACTGATCACTAATCATTCATCACTCACTACTGATCACAGATCACTCATCACTCATCACTGATTACTCATCACTCATCACTAATCACTCATCACTGATCATTCATCATTCACTACTGATCACAGATCACTCATCACTCATCACTGATTACTCATCACTCATCACTAATCATTCATCACTGATCACTGATCACAAATCACTGATCACTTTTCACTAATCACTCATCATGGATCACACAACACTCATCACTGGTCACTGATCACTGATCACTAATCACTTTTTACTGTTCACTCATCACTGATCACTGATCACTGATCTGCCATCACTGATCTGTCATCACTGATCACTAATCACTAATCACTGAGCACTCATCACTGATCACTCATTAACTCATCATGAATCACTGATCACTAATCACTCATCACTGATCACTCATCACTAATCACTAATCACTAATCACTAAGCACTGATCACTCATCGCTCATCACTGATCACTAATTACTGATCACTGATCACTCATCACTAATCACTGATTACTAATCACTGATCACGGATCACTGATCATTGATCACTCATCACTAATCACTGATCACTAATGACTCATCAGTCATCACTAATCATTGATCACTCATCACTCATCACTGATCACTAATCTCTCATCACTGATCACTCATCAGTCATCACTGATCACTCATTACTGATCACTCATCACTGATCACTCATCACTGATCACTGATTACTAATCACTGATCACTAATCATTCATCACTGATCGCTGATCACTGATCACATATCACTAATCACTGATCACTCATCACTAATCACTCATCACTGATCACTTATCAAGGATCACACATCACTCATCACTGATCACTAATCAATTATCACTGTTCAGTCATCACTGATCACTGATCGCTGATCACTGATCACTGATCGCTCATCACTGATCACTGATCACTCATCACTAATTACTGATTACTAATCACTGATCACTAATCATTCATCACTGATCACGGATCACTCATCACTAATCACTAATCACTAATCACTGATCACTATTGACTCATCAGTCACCACTAATCTCTGATCACTCATAACTGATCAGTGATCACTAATCACTCATCACTGATCACTCATCAGTCATCACTGATCACTAATCACTGATCACTCACCACTGATCACTAATCACCGATCACTCATCACTAATGACTCATCACTGATTACTAATCACTGATCACTAATCATTCATCACACATCACTGATCACAGATCACTCATCACTAATCACTAATCACGAATGACTCATCAGTCATCACTAATCACTCATCACAAGATAGATAGATAGATAGATAAATAAATAGATAGATGGATAGATAGAGACAGATAGACAGAGACAGATAGACAGACAGACAGATAGACATATAGAAACAGACAGGCAGATAGATTGGATTAGAAGGTTATAAATTTGTCGCAGCTCAGTGATATTAACAGCAGCACATTTGAAAACTATAAAACACTGAAAATGAATTACACACACACACACACACACACACACACACACACACACACACACACACTTCCATCAAATGCAAGCTGCATTTTCACCTTCAGCTGTTCTAATAAGCAGGGGTTTAATGTGAAAACAGTAGATGTTAAGTGTTTGTGATTGCTCCTTTTTTCCCTTCATGATCAAATTGATGTGTGGTAGAAGATGGCAACACTCTTGAGCCATTGGTATTCTGTATCACACACACATTGTGCACGCACGCGCACGTGTGTGTGTGTGTGTGTGTGTGTGTGTGTGTGTGTGTGCGTGCACATGTGTGTGTGATACAGAATACCAATGGCTGTTTAGAATACACAGGCAGATTGCAAGACAGGTGTTAACATAAGCTTTGCAAACCTTCCTGCAATGATACTATGAAAGCTGAAATATTCACAGGAAGGCTTTACTCATAATGCCGGGATTATTCTGCTGCTCTTTAGTGGGATGAAGCTCAGTCCACTGTGTCAATGTCCACGTAATTAAAGATACACATCTGCGACAGCAGGAAGAGACCAACAAACGTACATCAGCATCTATTTCTTTCAGGCGGATGGCTTCATGGAGACTGGCGTTTATTAGATCACTTGCCGCTCTCTATGCAACGCGATGCAGAGAGCTGGTAACAGATGGATGAATGTGGAAGCACTAATCATAATGAACAGAGCTTTCAGGGTGGGCCTTCATCACAGCCTGTGAACAGACCTGAGATTCCAATGGGTCAGATGGCCACATGCCTTCCGTATTGAGTGTGTTTAATGGAGTTGCGGTAATGTGGGAAATGATTTTGACAAGATGGCGACAAAAAAAAAACAACAACCCCTCCAGCAAACTCTGGAGATGGATGAGCAGAGAATCCAACAAAACTGCAAACCAAATTCTGAGATTGTGAGAATAAAATGAAGACCCGTAAGAATTTTTACAATAAATATACAGTATACAAACTACCAAGCTTTGAAAAACAATCTCTCATTCCCCAGAGACTTTACAAGTAAAACCCCCAAACTCTAAAAGCACTGTTGGTTGCCAGCTCCATCCACCCCAACCCCCACTGCCCCTATGCCCTACTGCCCTATAAAGTGCTAACAGTAGATAAAACACGATGAAGTGCCCTCTAGGATGTCCTCACAATGGAGAAAATGTGATGAACTGTCCTAATGGCTGTGCCTCAAATGAAAAAAAAAAGACTAAATGCCTTTTAGTATACCCCTATGTGTGATAAAACACATTGAATTGCCTTCTAGTGTGTCCTTCCAGTGGTAAAAAAGTGATGAAGTGCCCTGCACTGTGTCCTTACAGTGACAAAACTGAGATGCAGTGCCTTACAGGGTGCCCCTATTTGCAAGAAAATATCATAAAGTGCTTTCTATGGTGCCCTTTCAGTGGAAAAATAGATGATGCAGAGCTCTATAGGGTTTCCTTACATGGAAGAAACACCAAGAAGTACCCCCTAGGATGTTGCTTTGAGCAATAAAACATGATCAGGTGCCCTCTAGGGTGCACCTGCATGTGAGAAAACATGATGGAGTGCTCTCTAGAGTACTGCTATAAGCAAGAAAACGTTATAAAGTGCCCTCTAGGGTGCTCTTTCAGTGAAAAATCCATGATGCCATGCCCTATAGGGCTGCCTTACATGGGACAAACATGATAAAGTGCCCTCTAGGGTGCGCTTCCAGTAAAAAGTCCATGATGCCGTGCCCTATAGGGTTGCTATAGCACCCCTAGGTTGCAGCTATATTTAAGAAAACCTTATAAAGTGCCCTCTAGGATGGCCTACTCTCACATGTTCATGAGAGTGATCTTTGTTTGTCTGGCGAGTTTTGTAAGTTAAAACCTCCTGTTTGTTGCCTTCTTTGATGCACATTCGTCTCAAAGAGAAGCCCTGAACCTTTCCTGCAAGCTTTCTAGCAGAACTCGAGTTGATTTTCAGATTATGTCGAATCTTTCCAGTCTGGCCTTTACAGGGCTAATCTTAAAGCCACGACATACATCAATATACGCTTTTATGCCTGACTTTGCCTGCTTCTGCTGCAGCAAAACGAGGTGCATCTGTCAGAAGCGGCTGACACACACGGCCCTGAAAGGTTCCCGTCATCAGTCAGCAGCCGAGACGTCTTGCCTTCCTTCTCCTTCTCCCGCTGTGAGGATTTTACCCCCACATAATTCAATTATTTCTCATTCAATCGCGCTCCATTAGATTGCCATCGCTCCCTGACTCGCCTCGTTACCGCGAGGAAACGGCTTCAAGGAGGATTCGCTGGCATCGGACCGAAGATTCGCTTTATGTCCGCGGATACGTTTTATCATGAAACATAATGCTGTGAGACAGACCACTGCGAGCTGGGCTGATTGATTCGATGCTATTCTGTGTGAGCGTTACGGCTGGGACGATATACCGACATTCACGTTATACCGTGTTTAACGTGTCCGTGATCGTTCTGTACATAATTAAGTGTGTTAATACATAATTAACACAGAACAAATAAAGAACATGGGTCAGGAACTGAACCACTAACCCTATGACAACCCGCTCTACCACCTGATCCACAGACTGTCAACACGAACAGCTCGCAGATTGCGTGAGGGAGCGTAAGCCTTAAGGAGAGTGTTGATGTAGGGTGGTGCTTATAAACATAAATCACATGGACCTAGCATCTTAGCATTCTCTACCTTGAGAAAAATCTGGCACTGTTGCTCGTAAGTTTCCTTTACATGACCAATACGTTCTTGCGTTTCAAGCAGTAATCACCTCCACGCTTTCACTCTGACAGATATTGAGTTTGAAATGAAACAACCGTAATTGCCTCATCCCTTATAATCCCTGTGTCGGATTTAATCCCCTCGATCTTCTAGACACAATAACAATTAGCTACAAGGAGCAGATAATTAGAACCAGCCTTCAGAGAACAACAACGGGAAAAAAAGTGAACGGCTCTACAGATAGTCGACTCGTACGGCGATGTTTTTTTTTTTTACCCTATTCATTACGATTTCACTTCATTTCACACACTTCATTACTTTCTTTAACCTATTTATTACGATGCAACACAGACACAGCCCGATATTTGAAAATCCAATATTAGATAATAGCAAGGGCGTAACCATGTTATGGACTTTGGGGGGGTAGGGGTCCAAGCGCTTGGACATTGGGGGGGGGGGAAGCGCTAAGCCCCCCCCCCCCCCCCCCCCCCCCCCCCCTG
>JAFFST010040909.1:72872-86687 GCA_022414735.1 Noturus placidus
GGGGGGGGGGGGGGGGGGTTCTCAAGATGTCTTCAAGCAGATCTTCAATCTAAACTATACCAGATGTGACAATAAGAACAGAGGGTTGAATAATCACCAGATGTATGCATTTGCAATTTTCGTAATTGCAATTATGCCGTTGAATAAAAAGGAAGGGGGGGGGGGGGGGGGGGAGCCCAGAAGCTCTTGTCATTTAAGAATTCAGGCACAAATATAGTCAATAAAATAAACAGAGACCTTATATCTATTGCTACAATATCATCTGTATTTTATATTTATCTGGCCACCTTGTATCTAGCACGAACTAATACATTTATATGATCAGATTTTTTTTAAACTCTTTTTTAAAAGTGTTTTTGGTGAGTTTTAGTCCCACAACGAGTGACGTCAAGCGTTTTTATTCCTCTTATTCCAAGTCAATTCCTTTAGAACATCATGTCGTACTTTTTATTCCTTAAAGCTACTTTTAATGTTGTAGAACATCAGCGTTTATTTTTTCCCCCTCTCTTGAAGGTAATAAAATATAACAAACAAACCAAAAGCATAGCTTGTCACTTTAACAAGAAACTGTAAAAAGTTCAATTCTGTCCTGAAAACCACCCTGTGTTGGAAAACCTGAAGTGACAGCTTTACCACTGACACTGGTGGTAGTACTGAAACTGGAGACTCCTTCCATGAACATTTCCTTGAATAAATCTGCAATATAAACAATTTCATATTTATCGTAGTTAAATAACAAGAAGTTTTTAGTCAGTTTATTGTCAGACGACCATTACAGCCACCATGTACAATCGCAGAAAAAAGGGTTCTTCGAGGGTTCTTTTAATCGTCTTAGTTTATCCGCTTATCAGACTAAGAACCCATAACTATCCAAAGGTCGAAAGAAGCATTGCTAAACTGATAACTACAAGCTTCCCTTACTTGTCATCCACATTAGTGCAAACCACAAGAAGCAAAATTCAGACTCCTGTCGTGATACCTTGGCTGTTGGACTACATCTGATGTTTCCGCTAATATTCCACTAATGGTCTCCTTCACCGAGATGGAAACTCGGCTGGTCTTCTCAGGTGTTATTGTAATGGATTGGAACAAATCACAGCAGACGATGCCACACGCAGAGGGCCGTGCTGGGTTTGCTGGACAAGCATCGCTCCTCATCAGTGCTTTAGGAGCACAGCGCTGCCAATGTGCTAATTCTTTCCGTTCTAGCATACAGCATTCAATTCTTCAGCTAATTATCAGATGAAGACGTGGCTCAGGTGTGCTGGAAAACAGTGAAGCAATGAAGAGCCTTGACTTCTTATTTTTTCTACGTGCATTCTGGGTAAGATCTTTAGCAAGAAGGTCTTACTCAAGGACAAATGAAGATATCCATAGATCTCTATAAAAAAATGGCAACACAGCAATAGTAAAAATGTTGGACATTATAAACTGATTTTTAAAATTATTGTTAAGGTGAAGTCTTTTTTTGTAAGAGACAAAAAGGAAAACATTTTTAAGAAAAGGAAACGGTTACAGAAGGAGTCTCCAGGGTCAGTGTTTTAAAACTTTACGGTTCTGACCCGGAAAAGTCTTTGTAACAGAGGAGGTTGAGATTTGGACAATTTTTTGCTGTATACACTACATGCAATCATATCACATCGTTTCATTTAGAGATTTCGTCAAATATCGGATTGTTGCCTATGGTTAGGGTTAGGTTTAGGGTTAGGATTAGGGTGAGGGATAGGGTTAGGTTTATGGTTAGGATAGGGTTAGGTTTAGGGATAGGGTTAGGTTTCGGCTTAAGGATTAAGTTTAGGGATAGGGTTAGGTTTAGGGTTAGGTTTAGGGATAGGGGTAGGGTTAGGATAGGGTTAACGATAGGGTTAGGGTTTAGGGTTAGGATAGGGTTAGGTATAGGGTTAGGGTTTGGGGTTAGGTTTAGGGATAGGGTTGGGATAGGGTTAGGTTTAGGGTTAGGGTTATCATGAGGTTTACACCATTAGTTGACATTTTTCATTTCCATGGCAACATGACAATTTGCGTTTTTTTTTTTTTTGTCTTGTAGAGAGAGAAAAAAGATTATTTTGACGGATAGACTGTTTACAACTGCTATAACAGAAGCAAACAAATTGAACTACCTTGTTACATGGGCGTTCCACAACATTAAATGCAACTATAAACAAATTTAAAAAATGTACAGTCTGTCATTTTGTAAAAAAAAAATAAAATAATAATAATAATAAAAAAAGTCATAAATAAATAAATAAAAGTATTTGTGGGAAAATTGCTGTGGTGTAAGAGCAATACAGTAAATCACTTTGGGGCATGCTGGTATAGGAAAATAATACTTATCTTGGGGTGATAAAAGTTCCTCCGCTTCATCACACCGCACCGTTGTTGATTATTTTCCTTTTAGGATGTGTAAAGGGGGAATAATGCATGTTGTGGGATGTGAAGTGAAATATCTACCTCTCAAACTCATCATCTGGAGTCCAATTAAAACTCCAATTCAAACATTCCTCGCACCTCGTCTAGACATGGAGATGCTAAGATGAAAACAACAGGCTAAAATGCAAATGAGGATAATTAGCTTTTAATGAGCAGAGGTTGTGCACCGTGTGCGTGTGTGTGTGTGTGTGTGAGAGAGAGAGAGAGAGAGAGACAGAGAGAGAGAGAGAGAGAGAGAGAGAGAGAGAGAGACTCAAAGCTAGTTTGTGATCTCACATGATGAGAGAACTCTGGAACTGATATGTCGCCATCACGCCAGGCCAAAGCTCAGCCAAGCCCATTACCCGAATGGGAACTAATTAAGACCTGTTTCTCTAGGGGACATGGGCGGGTGATGGAAAAGAGAGGACATGTGCAACAGCGGCAGCAGGCGTGATTGTCTTTCGAGATTTTAATCATCTGGGTCGTTTAAAATGTCACAGGAGAGTTATAATCTTCTGGAAATGTTTCCCTTAATTTACTACAGCAGAGCACATTCACTGTGTAAACTTCCCCTGCAGAGTGAAAACATCCCTGCGAATCTGCTTCTACCTTTCTTTTCTGTCTTTTATTTATTTCTTTAGGTTGACATTGACAGTCCAAGAACAGGAGCATTGCTCAGTCTGGTATCTGTTCAGTGCTGAAGCAAAATGAAATACTGTGCTGCTTTGACATACAGTTCTGGTGTGTTCTCCACCTCGGTGCGGTTCTGTAAGGTGAGAGCACAGAAATCACACAGTTGAGTGAGGAGGTCTCATTTCCAATCGAAGGATACAGAGAAAGCGATTTGAATCTGAATTTACTCAATTGAAGGAAGTAAGTGAAACATGTGATGTGCTTCAGGTTGCAGTGGTTTTTTTTGTGTTTTTTCTTTTGATAGATCTACTTTACTCTAAACTCGTGTTTGCCTGCTGTCAGAGCTGCTATCTGTAACAGTTTTTCAACCTTCTGACCAATCTTAATCGAGAATTCTACAGCGCTGTGGCGTCTGTTCAAGAAGGAGGCTAGTGTTTAGCTAACATTAAATTCCTGAAATTTGTTGCAATTGGATCATAGAAAATGGAGCAAAAATGTTACAACTTTCCAACACAAACACTTCATGTTACCGATTTACAGCTGTCACAATATTCATGTTATGAATTTACAACTTTCACAAAATTCCTATATTATGAATTTACAACTTTCACAGAATTCAAATGACATATTTACAACCTTTACAAAATTCATGTTACAAATTTATAACATCCATAAAATTCATACAGTGGGGGAAAAAAGTGTTTGATCCCCTGCTGATTTTGTACATTTGCCCACTGACAAAGATATGATCAGTCTATAATTTTAATGGTAGGTTTATGTGAACAGTGAGAGACAGAATAACAACAAAAAAATCCAGAAAAACGCATGTCAAAATGTTATAAATTGATTTGCATTTTAATGAGGGAAATAAGTATTTGACCCCCTCTCAATAAGAAAGATTTCTGACCCCCAGGTGTCTTTTATACAGGTAACGAGCTGAGATTAGGAGCACACTCTTAAAGTGAGTGCTCGTAATCTTAGTTTGTTACCTGTATAAAAGACACCTGTCCACAGAAGCAATCAATCAATCAGATTCCAAACTCTCCACCATGGCCAAAGACCAAAGAGCTCTCCAAGGATGTCAGGGACAAGATTGTAGACCTACACAAGTCTGGAATGGCTACAAGACCATTGCCAAGCAGCTGGGTGCGAAGGTGACAACAGTTGGTGCGATTATTCGCAAATGGAAGAAACATAAAAGAACTGTCAATCTCCCTCGGCCTGGGGCTCAATGCAAGATCTCACCTCGTGGAGTTGCAATGATCATGAGAACAGTGAGGAATCAGCCCAGAACTGCACGGGTGGATCTTGCAAATGATCTCAAGGCAGCTGGGACCATAGTCACCAAGAAAACAATTGGTAACACACTACGCCATGAAGGACTGAAATCCTGCAGCGCCACTGTCAGGATAGCACATATACATGCCCGTCTGAGGTTTGCCAATGAACATCTGAATGCTTCAGAGGACAACTGGGTGAAAGTGTTGTGGTCAGATGAGACCAAAATGAATCTCTTTGGCATCAACTCAATTCGCCGTGTTTGGAGGAGGAGGAATGCTGCCTATGACCCCAAGAACCCCATCCCCACCGTCAAACATGGAGGTGGAAACATTATGCTTTGGGGGTGTTTTTTTCTGCTAAGGGAACAGGACAACTTCACCACATCAAAGGGACGATGGACGGGGCCATGTACCGTCAAATCTTGGGTGAGAACATTTATCCCTCAGCCAGGGCATTGAAAATGAAAAGTAATTACTAAGTCATTACCAAGTACTAAGTCATGTTTTGCAGAGGGGTCAAATACTTATTTCCCTCATTAAAATGCAAATCAATTTATAACATTTTTGACATGTGTTTTTCTGGATTTTTTTTGTTGTTATTCTGTCTTTCACTGTTCAAATAAACCTACCATTAAAATTATAGACTGATCATTTCCTTGTTAGTGGGAAAACGTACAAAATCAGCAGAGGATCAAATACTTTTTTCCCCAACTGTATGTTATAAATTTCACAAACTTTACAAAATTCAAATGACAAATTTACTCAATTCACAAAAGTTTATTTTCATTACAAGTTTTCATTACAAGTTTACAACCTTCACGAACTTTGTTAGGAATTTTACAAACTTTACTAAATGTTTATTATGAATTTGAAACACTCACACAATGTTAAATGACAAATTTACAAACAATCGCAAAATTCAAAATATAAATTTACAACTTTCACGGAATTCAAATGACAAAATTTACAACCTTTACAAAATTGATTACTAGTTTACAGCCTTCAGAAGTTTACAATGTCACCAAATTCACGTTACAAATTAATTTTTTTCACGTTCTAATTTACCATTCTCAAAATTCATCTTACAAATTTACAGGCTTAAACAAATTCACATGAATTCACAAAATTCTCGTTACAAATTCACAAAAACAAAAAGATTCTGATTTTCGAATGCCGTTATATGCCACTTTCTTAAATTAACTTTAAACAACAGCCTGCAATTTTTCAATTAAAGGCGATTAAAGTTGAACTGGCAGACAGGTATAATGATGTAACGTTAGCCATTGGGTGATCATTTGATAGCCATTGGAACCTGAAAGAATATATCTAGTCCTCATATCAGTTCGAAGAGTCATAATGTTAACATTATGTTTGTATTATGTAAACATCAAGTTTGAGAGAACTTATTTAGCAGAACTAGAAAGCTATAAAATCCTTTTTCAGGATGTTAGTTGAAAAAAAAAATTCAAGCCCTCTGTGTCATTTATTTAAATTGAAACATTTCAAGCTGGAAGACTTTAGAAATTCTCAAGACTCATCTTGGACTGGATTTTGCAATGTAATCAACCCAATTTGGGTTGTGTTTCCACTCACACTCAATGAGATCACAAGGAGACTACAATGACCCTCTGAAGACTCAACTCGCACCGCCACACAATACAAGATAATTACAGATCTATGAAGCAACTGGAAATAAATTAGCAGCTACGGTGGACGTGGAGCAGATCAATCACGATCCCCGAGTCCCTGGTGCAGGCTCGTGGCTGTTGATTTTTCACCCTCTCTGTCCCCATGCTTTGGGAAGGCAGGAGCATCGATTCTGAGTCGATTCCCCCCCTCAGCAAGGGTTCAGGACACATGGGGAAGAGTTGAAAATCCAAAATTAGCAGCCGGCCTTGGACAAGGACAGAAGTTTGTGCTTGTCTTTAAGTGTCAGCATTAACCAGAAAATCAATTACGCTACAGCGAGCTCTATCATCCCCCGGGACACGCTTGCCGTCGGTGTACTTAACCAAAGCCTACCTGAGCGTACTGGGAATGCAGAATCATGAAGAGACTCCAGAGAGTGCTAATGTTGTTCTATAGCAGTCTGCAACAATTAACCCTCTTAAAGCAGAGTAAATGTTAAGTGGCTTTTGTGTGAAGGGCGGATTTTCAAAACATTGCCAAGCTACTGCTAGCAGTTTCAACTTGATCTCGAGGAAAATGAATGTGCTCAAAATGCATTTAAAAATGTATACAATAGTTATACCATGACACTGCTGGATTCTAGTTTCTGATTGGTCGGAAGGAGCCGACTGTCGTTCCGGCTTCAAAACAAATCACAGGTTTATATTATTGTGCTTGAATTATATGTTATTGAAATAATATGTTATTGTTTCTATAGTAACAACGTACCATAGAGACTTATACGGCAGAATAACTTACTTTACTTACTTACTTACTTAATTAATTAACACTCCAAATTTTTTTTTTTTTAACAACCTAAAGTGATGTCATAAGACCTCCGTCAAGAATTAAAAATGTTGTAGGAATATGGCTAAATATGAATAAAAATTACTTGCAGTGCGCTCCATTAATATTGACACCCTTGGTAAATATGAACAAAGAAGGCTGTGAAAACTTGCCTTTATTGTTTAACCTTTTGATCTTTTGTTCAAAAATACTCTGTTCTCATGGACATCAAACAATCGTTAACAAAATACAGGTTTATCCCAAAAAATATCTCTTTATCTTAGTTTACATATAAAACAGTACAGTACAGTATCTATCTATCTATCTATCTATCTATCTATCTATCTATCTATCTATCTATCTATCTATCTATCTATCTATCTATCTATCTATCTATCTATCTAATTTTTGTTTAAGACTGTTGCATGGCAAAAGTTAAGGCATTATTTTGTGGCTTACAATTTCTTTTTGAACTTAATTTTGGATGTTGTGTAGAAGGTTTTATACCAGGGACATGAGAAATTAGCAACTAGCCAAGAACGCAGCTGAAATCCATGTAATGATTTATATTAAATGATAGTAATGGTGATGTACTTCTTATATTTTCCTACTATGCATGAAAGGCTTAAACGTTGACTGCTTTACCCTTTTCCCACCTCACGTATTTTTATGAGAATAAAACAACAACAACAACAACAAAAAAATCGTTGTTTACAACAACTCTTGTTCAAATTGTTCCCAGAAGCCAATAAATGTGTATTACGTTCCTTACTTTGCTCTTACACTCGCAGCTCCTTTTTCACAATACTAGATTTTATTGTATAACTGAGAATTCCCAACCCTGACAAAATGGACGCGAGAAAAACAGACTCGCGAGTGAATGAAATCCTAAACAGCACATACTACAAAAAACCTTATCCCTCCAGTCCAATCTTTAAAACTTTTATGCAAATTTATGAAAATTGTGAAAATCCCAGCAAGTTTTTCATGAGGTTTACAGTCACTCATTCTTATAAATATGTGCTTATATTTACTGTTAGCAGTGTTAGCAGTGTTATTGCTCCACTTCGGCTTTGTTTTGACTGGCTTCTATTTGTATTGTTGTTTGTGTCTACATGAGAAATAAACTGAAGCCTCTTCAGATATTCATGCTTCAATGGTTTTTCGTTTTTTTTATACGAGCTGAAAGGCAACGTCGGATCGTCGATGTGTTTACTTTCCTTTTTTGTCCTGATGCTCAGATTAATTACCCCACGTGGCTAGCTGAGCCAATCCTCCTGTCTAAGCGCTTATTCATTTTCAGCACGTGGCCTGAACTGTCAGCACCCACTGACACAGGTACTTTGCCGTTAGTGACATTCAAATGCTCGAGTAATAAAATTGGTATTTATGCGGAACGGCGTTCCTGTGTTTGTTCTTAGGAGCCGGCGTAATTAGGAAGCGTTTCGGTGTTGACCAACATGCGTGCTCTCATTGCTGTTAAAAACAACAACAACAACAACAATTCAAACTCTGTCGTGTTTGGAGTTCGGAGATGATCTGAAGTTACCATGCCTTGTTTTTTTCACCTGACTTATTAGCTACGATGGGAAAAAGAAACCCTCGCCTCGTGAACACACACACAAGTAGACACGATTTAACAAATAAAACCGTGAAGAAATCTAGTTTTTCCATTTGAATGAAAGTGACACACGAGGGAAGATACGTGAAAAAAATCGAACTGATAAATGAATCAGTCGCTCTCCATGGAGGGTTTTAAAAGGTTTCTACAGCAGTACGAGTACATTCTGTAAAGATAACATAAACGGGTTGATGTGGCACCACTTGATCGGAAAACAAAACGTTTTTCATCTCTTACATCAAATGTGCGCGCGAGATGCTCAAAAAAAAATTTGTTGAGTTTTTTTCTCCAAAGCTTACGCTGGTCAGAAACAGCTTAATTACATCTCATGAGTTCATTAATAAAATGTCATACTGTTAGATGAAACTAATCCCCGAGTTACTCCTACCACACAGAAGATGACTATTTTTCTCCAACAGCATGTCCCGAAGAGTTTTATTCCTCTAACACCATAGCAACTTGGCAATCCTGATATTTTTAATAACTTTAATGTAACTTTTATCCACTTAGAGATACTTAAAGTCGTAGCAGTGACAACCGTTTGTTCTCTCATTATTTAATGAGACAAAATAAATCGCATGTCTGAAAAATCTTAAAGCAGTGACACTGGAGACTCATTCCATAACTGTCCGATAAACATCTCCTTAGAGTAAATATCACCATACATTAGGCTTAAACTATACGTAGCATCCATCAAACAAATCCTTGGATAAGTTGTTGCTATAGCAACGTATAACGTATAAAAAGAGTGCTCAAGTCATGTCGGGAGGATCGTATTTACGAGTTGAATGCACAGGAACATTACCTCGAAGTTTTAATTACGAGTGGTGGAAACTCAGGGTCAGAGTTTCAGAATTGGGGGTGTGTCAGCAATAAAACACGCTGGAATCGACGGATGTACAGTTTGTACAGTAGTTGACAGTAAATTTGTTGAAATCGAATGCTTACTTGTCTCTGAAGCTGATTTGAGTTATTACACGTTTTCTATATGAATGAAGTTACTGTCAGGCTGTTTTCTTGACAATAAAACAAGCTAATTTACTGCACAAAGTACAAAAGCGTTGTACAACTACGATAGAATATGCAACGATGAACTTAGCAGTGGATTTCCTTTGTAGTCACTGTAATTAACAGAAATAAATGCATCAAAAACTTCCCAGGAGGGCTTGAAGGCACAGGAATATAAACCGGTGATTTGAAGCTGAAAGGCTAAGTTGCTATCAAAAGCGCCGGAGTATCACGCGTTCTTGGGTTCAGTAAACAGAACGTTTTCCTGCTGACAGTTTCACAAACGCTAACGAGCGACCAGGATTTCACGTTTGAGGGAGTCGGGAATCTAACGAAAGCACTCCAACATCCAGCACATAAAAAAGACCAATAAACAAGCACCTGAGCGAGAACACAACATATACAGCTAGGAAGCATCAGGCCCAATCATCCTCGCCCACTGGCAGCTCGTTCAGGGAGAAATAAAATGAAAAATAACCAGGAAATTGGTAACGTGAACGCTGAAAGCTTGTTATTGTACTGTTTTCTCAAAAGCTCCAGAAAAATAGTTCCTTAAGGGTAAGCTCTGCCCGGCCGTTTAATGCTGCTTGCACACGTTGTGACATTTTCACCAACAAGCCCGAAATGTTTTATTCCTTTTACACCACAGCAATCTGCTAACGACTAAAATTAATTAAACAATGACATCATATAGTATCTGCAGAAACAAATGACTTCCTGGTCTCACTTGCGTTATAGCAGCTATAAACATTTCCTCATTTCCTCACCAGCCTGTCCTTTCTTCTCTCTGTTGGAGTTAATAAGACCCACAGCTTGTCATGTTACCAAGAAAAACAAAAACAAAGCTAAAACTCCTCTATCCACTGACACTGGAGTTGTCATTCTATCCACTGACACTCCTTCCGTAAATGTTAAATAAAAGTCTTCTTACAGAGAATTTCACCAGATGAACACCTTATGCTCCGCCCACTTTCATACTCAGATGCTTTTGACTTACATCGCTACGACTTGTTGCTTTTTAGCTATAAGTCTTCAGCTACTTCCTCTGGACAGGCCTTTACGGTTCCGTGTAGAACCCTATAACAGTTTTAATGTTAATGTTACGAGAGTTTTAATGAACAAGCATAAATAAAACATTTTTCAAACCTTGCTTTTAGCTAAACGGGTTTCATACACGTTACTGTAGCGCATGCGAATTTCGATCCACATGACTCAAATCATTTGGAAAGCTATGAAGGGTTAAGGTGAGAGGGCGGGGTTAGGGTTTCTCTGAAATTTTACTCTGATGAAATCAACTCAACCGAATGACTCACATCATACAAATTCCCCATGAAATCAGAATTCTGAATATGTCTTTAAAATGAAATGAAAACAGTACTGCTCGCCCTGTCCTTTAAAACAATCTTGTTTAATTAACAGAATAAGATGGAAAGCAGATGGAGACATGGACGTGGATAAAGAGATCATTGTGTTAATTACAATCACTTCGAATCCTAAAATCTGTTCAGTTTTGTGAAATAACATGCTGGGGTAAGTTAAGGGCAAATAATGATTCTGACCATGAGGACCAGCAGGTTTGCGTCTGTGAGACACGGAGCTGCTGAAACTTAGCGATATCGTCACATGTCGTTTTCCAATTATACATTTTTTTAGATTAAATTTTGCAAAAATGCAGTCATGGATTTTACACATAATTCTTACAGGACTTAAAGGATCATATGTCATGAGGTCCTATGGTCATGTGGTATTAATGCCTCAACGGGTCAGAGCTGATTTGGTGGCACAATGGGGACCTGCATAATATTAATCAGGTGGCGGTGGTCTTAATGTTATGGCTGAGAGAAAGCGAGCGAGAGAGAGAGAGAGCAAGAGAGAGAGAGAGAGAGATCCCTAGAGTTCCTGCTCACCTGCGTGAACATGCCATAGGCCTGCTGCAGGAAGACATGAGGACTGCAGATGTGGCCAGAGCCATAAACTGCAATGTCTGTCATGTAAGGTGCCTAAGACGGTGCTACAGGGAGACAGGAAGGACAGCTGATCATCCTTGTGTAAGTGGTTAACCACTGACCAATCTGGTGAAGTCCATGAGGATGAAATGCTCTGTAGTAGTTAAAGCAGCTGGAGGACACAACAGATACTGACTGTTCCTGCTGATATCGACCTCCGCTTTAGTCAGGATCTCATTATTCCATTTCTGTTCCTCAAATGTCTCTGAAACTTCTTCAGTTTATGTCTCATTTGTTGAATCTTTGCACATCTTTACACAAATATTTACACATGTTAAGAAATTTGCCGGAAATAACAGCAGTTCAATGTGAGTGAGTATATATATATATATATATATATATAATCAGACTTACCTGTCAGATTGGTCATATCAGAAGGTGCGTAATTACCTGTAGCTAGCAGAAACTTTCTGGTTCTTTTACTTCTGAGATACAAGATTGACATATTTTTGCATATTTTTTCCATTTTTGCCCCTTAAAGGTAATTGAAAAGGTTTAATTTTAATTGAAGAGGTTGCTATCGAGGTGAGTATGAAAAAGTAAGCATTAATTAATGTTCTTTGTGGATAAAGAGATTGTGATCACTGTCTATGAAAGATACCTCCAGCGTGAAAGTCTTTTTTTTATTTTTTTATTTTTTATTTGACCACACATGAAATGTCAGTCAGAATACGGTCATTTCCTCTGGTTTAGAATGAACATGATCCTTCTTTATTACACTTGGTAGAATACCAGCTAGCAGGAGTTCAGAGGCAACCGATGAAAAAAAAAAACGATGGGGAAAAATAACCACATGGCTTTCCATATTTGCATTTGGTAAAGCTGATTAAATGAATCATTTCCTATTAAATCTAATTCTGTAATTATCACAGAAGTGTTAGTTGTTTTTCTGTTGGCTCAGAATCACAAACGAATGAACCAATGAAGGAAGGGCAAAGTGAAATAAAAATACTAACATCATCACACAAGGATGAAAAGATGGAAACCAGTCCGATTGGTTAATCATGAATTCTAGTTTAAAGCCCATGCTGATGTTATACCCTTACGTTCACCTCCACTTTGATGAGACACATTAGCCACAATCTATAACGTACAGAAGACAATTATTTCAAGTCCAGAGGCTTCAAATGAATTCAGCTTTGTTCAGGAGCACCTCACTGAGTGTCTCTACAACTATAAAAATGTGTGCGGAGAGGAAAAATTCAAACGGCTTCAGCTAAAACGAAGCCGTGATCCGGGCTACAGCAGAAACACGGCGCTCTCAAAACACAGCAATTGGCTGTAAGAAGGTTACTCTACATCACTCTGAAAGATTTAACAGTCGGGGAAAGGAAATTGCTTTTAAACATTTTGTAGTTCAGAAATATTTATAGTTCTTATGGGGAAAAATAGCATTTATAGCAATAATGTATACATATATATAATGAAACATTGGTAAGGGAATAAACTTGGCTTCTTTGATATTTGTGCTGTTTTCAAAGCTCTAAAGAGAACATGGATGAACTTTAAGAGCTGCCAGAGTCATTAGTATTCTACTTACGTAGGAGAAGCACTCCCACAGGTGTGCTGCGGCGATGAATAATGAGCATCAGGATAAATAATATTCACCCAAGAAGCAGTAAAGGTAAGCAAACAAACCTCTCCAAACTGAGGACAATGAGAGCAGGCATTCTCGCAGGAGCTTCTTCTCGGATCCCCGAGCCGTACATTAAAGATCTCAGCAACGTTCCCGAGCGGAAATTTGAAGAATGTATCTGGAGGTAAGTATCTTATTTTACATCTACGACTTCCAGATGAAGGGTTCTTCTTGAGTGCGTGGGCACGATCGGATGCATGAATTTGATTTCTCACAAGTTTAATCTCAAGAAATAAAAACACTTCCTGAATTGAGTGGTGTGATGAAGCGGAGATGCTGTCATAGATACTCATTTACTCTACCACAACATGTGGTGCAAATATGTAAATATGCAAATAATTTGTCGATTAATTAATTTATTTATCTATTAAAGAATTCCATACTTAGTTACATTTAATGTTGTAGCACGTCCATGACACAAGTTAGTTCCTATTCTCACTCATTTTCTATTTTGTGAAGGTAATAAACTAAAGACACAAAAACTGTTACAAATTGCTGACACTGGAGACTCCTTCCATACATCTTTAAAAAAAAAAAACATCTCAACAACAATTATATATACACAGAGCATACAATGTGAACGACCTGTTGCTATAGAAACTATAACATACAGTGGTGTGAAAAAGTGTTTGCCCCCTTCCTCATTTCCTGTTCCTTTGCATGTTTGTCACACTTAAGTGTTTCGGAACATCAAACCAATTTAAACAATAGTCAAGGACAACACAAGTAAACACAAAATGCAATTTGTAAATGAAGGTGTTTATT
>JAFFST010040909.1:87828-102072 GCA_022414735.1 Noturus placidus
TCAAGCAGCTCCTATTTAAGTGATGCCTTGATTGTGAACAGGTGTGGCAATAATCAGGCCTGGGTGTGGCTAGAGAAATTGAACTCAGGTGTGGACAACCACAGTTATAGTAAGGGGGGCAATCACTTTTTCACACAGGGCCATGATGGTTTGGATTTTTTTTCACCTTTAATAATAAACACCTTCATTTACAAATTGCATTTTGTGTTTACTTGTGTTGTCCTTGACTATTGTTTAAATTGGTTTGATGTTCCGAAACACTTAAGTGTGACAAACATGCAAAGGAACAGGAAATGAGGAAGGGGGCAAACACTTTTATTCATACCATTTGTGACTCTCGTTGGAAAATTGCCGTTCTATAAAAGGAATAAAACACTTCAGGACATGCTGTTATGGGAAATTAACCCCACACCGGGGTTCTAACAGGAATTCCACCTCCTCACACCACCCCATCACTGATTATTTTCCTATTTTCTGTAAGGAGATGTTTATTTAACGTTTCGGAAAGGTGCCAGCTCGTCGTAATTGTCTATGGTAAAGATGTACATTTATATTTGTTTTACATTCCTCGTTAATATGACAACATGGGATTTTTCAATCTGAATCATTCAAGACCCAATGGTTGATTATTTTCCTATAACAGCACAACACAGAGTGTTTTATTCCTTACTTACAGGTACACTTTAGAGTTACCTTCACGTTATGATGATCCTTGAAGGATCTGCGGTTCTTCCTGAACTGTTTGTGACACTTTCTCTGAGAATACGACTAAAAGTGACACAAAAACACACCGTGAAATCTTTATAAGTAGGCCACGCTGCTTCTTCCCATCGCACGTCTTTGTCATGAAGACGTGTCGTGCTCAGAGTGTCGAATGATGGATGAGCGATAACGTGGGTATTAGAAGTGTGCAGGTGGATGAGGAAGACAAGGAGGATGAAGAGGAAGAGAAGGATGACAATTACTCCCAGTCTGCATATAAAGCACTGCCTCGTGCTTGATCAAGCAGATGAAACCAAATCACCCTCGGAAGAGAGCTGAGAAAACAGCTGTGGAGCTTCACACCCTCATCCATCTGCCTTCCATGTCAACACACCCATCACTCGACCTCTCTACACCTCTGTGCGCTCTTTTACACCCGTGCATTGGTTTAATGTTGTATTTATTAGCATTACCTTTTCAAATAAAGCCTTAGAACTCTAGTACTGTTGTGGATCTGGAGGAAAACTGTTTGGCAGGTGGGAATATACTGTGAATGGGACGCCGTTCCATCACAAGGCACCTTGCACACATTCATTCACACCAATTTAGTGTTCCCCTACTAGCATGATTTAAGGGGGTGGGAGGAAACCAGAGAGTCAGGAGAACCCACACTTTTTCGCTTAAAAAGTTCGTTGAATAATTAAGAGTTTTTTTTTAGGAACCTTTTCAAAAAGGAGTGATCATCAGAAATTAGGCTAATTGCTATTTATTAGCTTATCATTATCAATCTTTAAAACAAAAAAGTTGTTTAATTGTTCTTTAAGGGTTCGTCGGATAATTCCACACAGACAGTAACCCAAGATCAAACCGGAGACCCCGGAGGTGTGCCGCTCTGTATAGATACAGTACTTTTACCTAGCGAATAGATGACTTGCTAATTAATTAGCTAATTAGTTGTTTCAATTAAATTCAATTACGTTTTATTTGTATAGCGCTTTTTACAATAGATATTGTCTCAAAGCAGCTTTACTGGAATATAAACACAGTATACACATAGTAAAGATGAGAAATTATCCCAACTGAGCAAGCCACTGAGTGGCGACAATGGCAAGGAAAAACCTTGAGAGGAACCAGACTCAGAGGGGAACCCATCCTCATCTGGGTAACAACAGACATTCTTAAAGAGATAATTATTGATCTATATGTAATCTGTTTGGTTTAGAAAAAAAGCCTTTGTCCCAGCATTCTGGATTTGGAGTAGATGAGAGCTCCATCCAGAAGTAGGACCTCCAAGACCGATCATGCAGGTCCGGACAGCAGAAAGGACCAGGATCTCCAACATCTCCATAAACTCATGTATAGCTCGGCAAAAGGAGAGAAGGAGAGAAAAAATTGTTAAGACTGGGAATTAGCATAATAGAAAGTCTAGTCAGGGTAGGCTAGAGTGAATAAATACATTTTAAGTCTAGACTTAAACACTGAGACTGTGTCTGAGTCCCGAATACTAAATGGAAGACTGTTCCATAACTGTGGAGCTCTATGAGTGAAAGTTCTTCCCCCTGCTGTAGCCTTCACTATCCACGGTACAGTCAAGTAACCTGCATCTGTGGATCTAAGTGGGCGTGGCGGATCATAGAAGAATATTATGAGAGCCAATGAATATTATGAGTTGTTTGTATCAGCTAGAAATACTAGGTTTGAGGCATGCTAAGTTAATACTTTATTTTAACATAGTTAGGAATGTCCCTGTAAATGCCATGTATTTCCTAAAGAAATAATTAAGAAAGCTGCTAAGCGGAAAAACAAATCAAAACTAGCTAGCTAGGTAACAGTGAAGTCTTGAAAAAAGGAAAAGTTACCAAATTCAAAGCTAAATTTGCTTTTGGTTGCTTTGTTATTCACGAATAGTTCATTGTTCTGAACTTACCTGTTGCATTTAGATAAAAATCGGGGGGAAAAATGTTAGTTCAAATAAACATTATTGAGCACTTTAAATAATGTATAACCTAATAAAATGATGTGAAATGTCAATTTTGTACATTTTATGTCAATACGAATTCTCAAAATTCTGAACAATTTGAATGGAATTACATAAGGAATAAAACGCTTGGTTCGTGCCGCTACAGGAAAATAATCAATAATCAAAAAACATAAATGTCTCTGTCCTGAAAATGTGAGAAAGTGAGAAATAAATGTAAGATAAACATGTCTTTACAGAAAACGTAAGCATATCATTCAGCAATTTCTCATGTTGCTAATCTGTTGATTTGCTCTACAAGTACCAGTGAATGAGCTGTTGCTATAGAAACGATAAAGTACTAGAATGAGCACATTGAATATAAACCTGCGATTTTGCAGTTTAACCAATCAGGATTGAGAATTCACCACCACCGTGGTGTAATATCAATTCACTTTGTTCACTCGGATAAAGCGTGAACGTTTATAATGAATATTATGAAAGTGCATCTTTAACCTTGGTATATTTTTATAGCCCTTTTGCTCCAGTGTTATTTCTCGAACAGCGCCGGTTTTCCTCATCGATCTGCAGCTTCGCCACGATTCCAGCTGAAATGTTTATGTAAAAGTGAGCTGAAAGCATCCACCTCGCTGCGAGAAATAAGGAATCTAAAACTGCTCTCCGAGACTCAGTGGGATGTTCCAGTCTGCACATTCTTTTCTATCAATCCACAGAGTTCCCGCAGCGAGAGGATACACAGCAAATGTCAGCCCCTCTCGGAGAGAGCGCCACGGAAGCAGAACCTCGCCTCGGCATCCTGCCGTTCCTCACGGAGATCAGGATGCTGCTCCACGCTCCTAACTGCGCTCCATTACCTTAGACATCTCCCTCCAGCCGAGAGGAAGAGGCGGGCACGACTTATGCTCCTCTGCGTGTAAAGAAGAAAATATGCTCTGACCACACAACTCAGCGAGCGCTTGCTTATCTGCTGCGGCTATTTAATGAAGCCGGGTTCTTCTCAGAACGTTCCGGAAGGCGTTTGACAGCAGATTAATGGGATATTTGTTCATTTGGTTAATTCACTCATCAATTACGAGATGTTACTGAGAAACCACAATGTGGACACTCCTCTGTCCTTAAAATATCAGGAAAAGTTCAAGTTAAAGCTTCACCTCTGACACTGGAGACTCCTTCCATAAATGAAGTTAAAAGTTGCTCACTTTCAGCATGATCTTTACGGTAGTTAGGAATAAATGATTGGTTCATTTAAATGATTTACACTTTCTATACATAAAGAGCTCACAGGAGAGAGCCGTTGCAGTGGAGAAAATAAATGAACGGATGAGTGTGTGGGTTTATATTACTGTCCTTGTGAGGACCTCCGCTGACATAACTAGTCATTCAGTGAATTAATGCTACGTTTAGACCTAAATCTAACCCCAATCTTAACATCAATAACATAAAGGAAGTATTCACACAAGGTCAAAACCATCAGATATTATTGTGTTTGTGGAGACATTTGGTCCTCGCTAGGATATACAAACATTCCCACATAAACACACATACAGTATACACACTCGGGATGGAAGTTCACATGCTACTCGGAGTAAACAGATGATCTGTTCTAAACAAATACAAATAGACATATAAATACGAGGCATGTCTGTGGGGGTTTTTTTAAAGGTTTTTTTTTATGTCAATTCCTTCAATGTAAACATGAACTGTCCATTTACGATTCAAGACTTTAGGTAAAGAGCAGGTGCATTGTACAATCAAGTTCTTATTTTGCGCCTCTCATCGGCTATCGATAAAAACACAATACATGTACGGTATTTTCAGGGACCAAGCACCCAGACTCAGTGAGCCACACATTCACAGATATGCTACAACTGTTGCATAAGTAATCACAGGAAAGCAGAAACAGAACTATAGGCAAAGGGATTCACGAATGATTTGTAGTTTCACACATTTGCCAGTCCGTTATGGGAAAACATTTTTTTTAATATCAGAGTTCCTTTGATAGCTTTTCTTTAGACAGGTCTCCCGGTGATGTGAGACAAATTTGGTGAAGATTGAATACAACTTGGAGGTAGCAAAAATGGCACTTAGATGGAAGCATTTTTCGATTCTTTTGATAATGTTTGTGAGGCTTAATCTGAAGATGACAAATTTGACCTGATGATGGCGCTTTTCAGCACTTTGCCCAAATTTGGTCAGAACATCCCCTGGAAGCTCCCCAGTCAGTATGCCAAATTTCAGAACTTTTTAGCAGACGGTTCTATGGGCGGCCATAAACAACCAAGCCAGAAGAAGAAGAAGAAGAAGAAGAAGAAGAAGAAGAAGAAGAAGAAGAAGAAGAAGAAGAAGAAGAAGAAGAAAGGTAGAATAACAATAGGGTGCCTACGCCGTTTCACTGCTTGGCCCCCTCATGAATAAATACATTTAAAAAAAAAAAACCCAGTGTCAATTGTGGGCATGATTTGAATTTTGAATTAGGCTACTAGTTTGCTTATATTTTGGGGAATAGAACCAACTAAATATGTTAGAAAATATTACAGATGGGAGCAAAAAAAAAAAACCATACAATCAATTAGTAAATAAATACATACATAGTATATAAAATATATTAATATATTTTTAAAAAACCTTCCAGTTTAGGTCATGCCCATTTTAGGTTTAAATCCGAATGCAGATATGGCATAAACAGATACTGACAAGGTACTTACAGACATAGTGGTATTGCACTGCACTACTAATACACACACACACACACACACCCACCCACACACACACACACACACTCAGCGTATCATTCATCCACATCTCGCCTGCTCATTTCCGTCCCGAGATGCTCCACTCTAAGTTATTGATCAGTTAGGAGATACGCTTGTTCTTGGCTCGGCTCCAAACGGCTGCCTGTGGATCAGCTGATGGCTTCTTTACCTCCTCCATGCAGCAGCAGGAAGTTATTCACACCTCCTTCCTGTCTCACTTCTCATCACTCAGCCACTTATCCGTCCAATGCTGGTGTACGTTCGACCCGAGTCTAATCTGATGCCTCTATACAATCCTGGAGTGTGTTACTTTTTATTCATACATGCATATGTACTTTTCTTTTCCAAAACGTTCAGCCGAGCTGCATTGCTGACTTTAAGGTCGTGATCAAAAGTTTGCACACCCCATGGATTTTACAACGAAAAGGAAAAACTTAATCCGCCAATATATTTGTAAAGCATGCCTGCATCAAACAGGAGAACAATCCTTAACAAGACTTAATAAAGAACATAAAGAATACAACTCTCAGCGTCATGCTGTTGTAGAAAATAATCAACAACGGAGTGATGTCAACAACAAGAGCAGTTACCGCAATGACAATTTTTTACTCGTTCGGTAACAAAGTGCTGAGACTCCTTCCATAAATGTCAAATAAACACTTCATTACGTAAAACATTGCCATATCAATGATTACCCGTGTTTTTTTTTTTTCTTGTTGCTTCATATGAGTTCCTGTGAATCCAAATTTATGACTCAACACCTTATGACCAATCAAAATCAAGAATTCAGCACCGCTATTGTTGAATATTTTAACATACATTATTTAAGTATTCCATAATGCGCTTGCAATAGTTTAGATTAAAAACAACAACAACAAAAAAACAACGTGCATATATAGCAGTAATTACATCATAATGACATATTGTCAGATTGTGCAGTGGTGCTGAATAAAGACAAATAAAAGATTTTTTAAAATTATTTATTTATGATTTATGCAGCATCTGTTAGATTAGTCATATTCTCTCGAAGCTCTGTGTGAGTGCATTATACCGTATACAACACTGTATTCCTGATTGCTCAGCATGTGTCCTGTCAAAACACACAACCCCTGTCTATCGGCTGTGCCTGGCCTCCAGGGATTTGGCATACGCAAACCAGACATTAAACGCAGGCCACTTCTAACCCTCACATTGTCAGCTCATGTGAGGCTGCAGCTTGGAAAACAAACTGTCAGGTGACAGCTGATACCTTTAACTGTTCTAACGATGTTTAAAAAAAAAAAAACATTCGAACATCATCCTGCAAGCCCTCTTGTTTATTCTGGTCTTCTGGTAATAATAATAATAATAATAATAATTATCAATTTGTATAGCGCTTTTTTACAATGGACATTGTCTCAAAGCAGCTTTACAGAAATATCATTTTTACATTTTACAAGCGACTTACTAATGAGACACACTCACACACCAATGGTAGCAGAGCTGCCAGCTTGCCATTGGAGGCAACTTAGGGTTCAGTGTCTTGCCCAAGGACACTTCGGCATGTGGAGTCACCCGGGCCGGGATTCGAACCGCCAACCCCACGGTTAGTGGATTAGTGGACAACCCGCTCTACCAACTGAGCCACAGCCGCCCTGGTTGGAATAACATTCACGTTTTACTTATTTTTTCTTGTTTTCTCCATAAAGGTTTGCCTTTTTAAAAATTTCCATCCACACAAACAGAGTTTTTGATCCAGGATATTTCCATCCACATGAAGATGACTTGAAAACACTTCAGCCAGTAGGTGGTGATAGTAAGCTGTTATGTAAGCTGTTCCGTAAAACATCGTTACGTAAAACATCGTTAACAAATAACGTTGAGTTTGTGCATTGCTAACAGGTAACGGGAGAGTATAGCCTTATCTATAGTTAAGTATAACACTTAACTCATTACACACTCAAGACAAACTGGCAGAGAGATTTACGTGTCTTTGATCAAACTGAGTTCACAGAGTCGTAGCGTCATCACTTTCTTTTTCGTTTGGTGTCACTATGGGCCAGTTTGGACTCAGGTATGGGGTGTGGCCTAAAATGTAAATGTGGAGTTTAAATAGCTGAATTGATTTGGAAAGAATAGTGGTCAACAAGATGCTATTGTCACCATGTTTCACCAAATGATCCTTGGCTGCTTGGTTGATTATCTGAATAATTCATATCTTTTCCTGGTCACTGAATTTTGCTAGCTGGCCATTTTGTGCCATATTCTTACATTTACATTACATTTATTCATTTAGCAGACGCTTTTATCCAAAGCGACTTACAAATGAGACACACTCACACACCAATAATAGCAGAGCTTCCATGCAAGGTGCTAGTTTGCCATCGGGGGCAACTTAGGGTTCAGTGTCTTGCCCAAGGACACTTCAGCATGGGATCACCCGGGTCGGGATTCGAACCACCAACCCTACGATTAGCGGATTAGTGGACAAACCGCTCTACCGACTGAGCCACAGCCGCCATATTCTTCCCTCTGACGTCATTTAGACATCCATTAAAGGTTAGTCGGGGTAAGAAAATCAGTTCAGGGACACGTGTTGTAGTTCTTTCTTTACGTTCTGTACAGATGCAGTAAATAGAGATTAGATTGAAAACTGTTTCAATATACACCGCTTTGAATATACAGTGAGGGGAAAAAAGTATTTGATCCCCTGCTGATTTTGTACGTTTTCCCACTGACAAAGAAAGGATCAATCTATAATTTTAATGGTACGTTTATTGGAACAGTGAGAGACAGAATAACAAAATAAAAAATCCAGAAACACACGTCAAAAATGTTATAAATTGATTTGCATTTTAATGAGGGAAATAAGTATTTGACCCCTCTGAAAAACATGACTTAGTACTTGGTAATGACTTAGTAATTACTTTTCATTTTCAATGCCCTGGCTGAGGGATAAAGGTTCTCACCCAAGATTTGATGGTACATGGCCCCGTCCATCGTCCCTTTGATGGGGTGAAGTTGTCCTGTCCCCTTAGCAGAAAAACACCCTAAAGCATAATGTTTCCACCTCCATGTTTGATGGTGGGGATGGTGTTCTTGGGGTCATAGGCAGTATTCCTCCTCCTCCAAACACGGCGAGTTGAGTTGATGCCAAAGAGCTCCATTTTGGTCTGATCTGACCACAACACAACACACAACACAATCACCCAGTTGTCCTCTGAATCATTCAGATGTTCATTGGTAGACTTCAGACGGGTATGTATATATGCTATCTTGAACAGGGGCACTGTATGATTTCAGTCCTTCACGGCGTAGTGTGTTACCAATTGTTCTCTTGGTGACTATGGTCCCAGCTGCCTTGAGATCATTGGCAAGATCCTCCTGTGTAGTTCTGGGCTGATTCCTCACTGTTCTCATGATCATTGCAACTCCACGAGGTGAGATCTTGCATGGAGCCCCAGGCCGAGGGAGATTGACAGTTCTTTTATGTTTCTTCCATTTGCAAATAATCGCACCAACTGTAGTCACCTTCTCACCCAGCTGCTTGGCAATGGTCTTGTAGCCATTCCAGACTTGTGTAGGTCTACAATCTTGTCCCTGACATCCTTGGAGAGCTCTTTGGTCTTGGCCATGGTGGAGAGTTTGGAATCTGATTGATTGATTGCTTCTGTGGACAGGTATCTTTTATACAGGTAACAAACTGAGATTAGAAGCACTCCCTTTAAGAGTGTGCTCCTAATCTCAGCTCGTTACATGTATAAGAGGCACTTGGGAGCCAGAAATTGTTCTGATTGAGAGGAGGTCAAATACTTATTTCCCTCATTAAGATGCATAACATTTTTACATGTGTTTTTCTGGATTTTTTTGTTGTTATTCTGTCTCTCACTGTTCAAATAAACCTACCATTAAAATTATAGACTGATCATTTCTTTGTCAGTGGGCAAACATGCAAAATCAGCAGGGGATCAAATACTTTTTTCCCCCACTGTACATACGCTCAAGGCGTCTGCGATTTACGAGGAGCACGTCTGCACCAATCAGCTTTCATTTTCATTCATTTGACTGGGAAATATATGAAGGCCTACTAGCATGAATCAAAGCGAATGAATAAATCCAAGCGTGACGTCGCAGCTGCGGATTGGTCGTCGGTGCCGTTTTAGCGTTTTTGAATAATGTTCGAAAGAACACGTTGTCTCATCTGACCCATTTCCTCGTCTTCCAGCTCATCAAGTTATGAAACTTTGCCGCAGCTGAGACATACCTGAGGCTGGACCGCAGATCCTGAACGTCTCGCTGCGAGGAGATGGGCGTGATTAGGACAGGATGGAAGGACAGATGATGAGAATCTCCTAACTCTCATCCTGATCGGGTTTATTGCTCTGGTAATGTGAGATGCTGCAAGGTTTTCTTTTTCATCACACTGGATGTGATGTAGAGCTTGTTTAGTAGGTTATGTTTTTATGTATACATGATTAGGTTTGTGTGTGTGTGTGTGGGGGGGGGGTGTTTATTGAATTAATCCAGGAAAGACATTTCATTCTGTTATTAATAAACAATCTCGAGGTTTAATCAGAAATTAAAAATTACCCTGGGGTCTATTTTAAAATTATGCATTCACAAGTCAAGAGAGAAGCATTTGTGATTTATTTACATCACTTACATTCAGAAAAACAGCTAGCAGGCAGAGCTATATTATAGCAGCTGATCTGTTTCTATTGTAGGTACTTATTTTATCCCAGTTTATCCCAGGACCTGTTCAGACTTACTTTATAATCCTTACTTGTATATTTACCTTTCCTTTTATTATTATTATTATTATTATTATTATTATTATTATTATTATTATTATTATTATTATTATTATTATTAATAATAATAATAATAATAATACTGCAGTAGTATTTACTGTATATTATACTTTGAGAGGAAATTTAATTGAATAATAAGCTAAAACATTACAAGATCTCTTTGTTCTATGAAAAATGACTTCAAAGGTATTTTTAAATATTTTATTTATTATTATTATTATTAGTATTTATTTATTTTTATTTATTAATTTATTTATTTATTTTTTTTGCTTTTTTCCATTTTAGGAAACTTTTTTTTAAAGATTTTTTTAAAAAACATTTTTAACAATTAAGAATTTTGGTATTTCTTTGTTTGTTTGCTTGTTTATTTATTTATTTGTTTGTTTGTTTGTTTATTTTCCTAATCCAATCCAACTGTCCTGTCTAATCTAGCAGGGCAACCTAACTAAAATAAATAAATAAATAAATAAATAAATAAATAAGAACATAGAATTGTAAAATTTTATCTGATAAATAATCCGATAAAGTTAGATATAACCTTATATTTCTTATATTTCAAGGTCTTGATATTCAGAAGCAAATATCAGTGACTCGTAACTTTATCATGAATTTATCATCACAAGATAAATTTACATGGATATTTACATGCATGTGAACCATCTCACTATGTCACGGTGTTGTTGTTATGAGAAAAACACATCTGCAAGGATATGAGACAGAATATGATGGTTTAATCATGAATGAACATACACAGGTGTACACTGTGCTACATCACATCATGGCCTTGGAGAGTTTGTTTTCTTTTCCTCTCATTTCTGCCCTTTACACCATTTTAATCAAACAGTAGCACAAACCTGTTATTGGTTTTGAGATATATATGTTATTGAGCACAATATTTTATCATATTTTTGTGATTTCTCCAGCGGACGCAAACAAGACGGCAAACTCAAAAATGTCCAATAACATCCTCGTAATAACAATATTATATATTATACGGCAGACAGAGATATGATGACTGAGGGTGAGAGAGAGAGAGAGAGAATCAAGTAGAGATATGTGTCCAATACTATTCGTTTTAGATATATGCACTGATTAGCCATAACATTAAAACCACTGACAGGTGAAGTGAGTAACATTTATTATCTTGTTAAAGTGGCACTTGTCAGGGGGTGGGTTTTATTTATTAGGCAGCAAGTGACCAGTCACTTCCCGATGTTGATGTGTTGGAAGCAGGAAAAATGGGCGAGCGTAAGGATCTTTGACAAGGACAATTTGTGACGGCTAGACGGAGCATCTCTAAAACTTCAGGCTTTGTGAGGTGTTCCTTGTACGCAGCGATTAGTACCTACCGAAAGCGATCCAAGGAAGGACAACCGGTGACCTGGCGACAGGATCGTGGGCGCCCAAGGCTCATTCATGCACGTGGGGAGCAAAGGCTAGACGTCTGGTCCGATCCCACAGAAGATCTACTGTAGCACAAACTGCTACAAACTGTTCCTTCTGGCTCACACTGCGTACGGAGCTGCGTAGCTGCTGACCGGTCAGAGTGCCCATGCTGACAATCTCATAAATGTTTGGTGTTATGTATTCCACACAGGACCTAAAGGTCTTACATTCACAGCACACTTGAGCGGCTTCTCATTTCTGATGAGCTCTCAGCCCTCGTCTAATTTGCGTCTGTTTAACCGGGTAATGGAAGGCATTATTTCAAATATTTGCTCATGTCAGGTGCATCCCCTTTGTGTCCTCTGTGCTAAGCTCTGTGCTCTGGGTGCTGCATTCCCAGTCAGCCATTTATTTTATTTTAATTTATTTATTTATTTTTTACAGAGTGCGCCATTGTGCTTAGCAAGCTTTTCTCGGGACGTACGCCACGATTAATATGATTGGCTGAGAAGATGCTAATTAATCATCATATCCTCCTATTTATATCCCACTCCCTGTACAGTCTGCATGAAAATGATGTCCTTGATCATCAGGACCAGACTTAAAGCTCTTCGGAGTTAAAAAAATAAAAAATAAAAAAAATACAGTTGAGTTTATTTAACTCTTTAAATATTGATCCCCCCTCCCCCTCCACATAGGATTTAACTGGACTCAGATGAACACTGCAGGAGTAAATTTAACATAATCGACTAGAACGAAACAGAGGTCTGGTGGGAAACATGGCCCCCTTCCATCACGTCCTTTATCTACAGTTTTAACGAGTGACCAAAACAAAGAGAGAAACATTCTGGGATTCTGGGATTAAAACTCAATGTTATGAGTATTCTCTGCTCCCCTCTGCCTCATCTTGACACCCCCCCATCTCTATCCTTCAATCACATTCCAGCCCTCAGGGTTACACCCAAGGGGCTGACATTTCAAAAAACGTTATTTCAGCAGTTTTACCCCAGCGGCCATGCTAACATTGCTAAACATTGCCAAGGTTAATAGGATATGATGGGGGGGGGGGCAAGAGGAAGTCGGGCCAAGGTGCATTATTGTCCCATAAATCTGCAGCGGAAGCCGCTAGGGCCCGGAGCTGGGATGGTTAGCGCTGTAGAAATCTGGTCTCATCAGTCCAATCCATTCTGAGCGTAATGCCCATGGCAGGATGTTCCTGACAGACGCTTGCTTTATGGCTGTTTTTATAATACACGAGTTACTCAGGGAGATGAAGACATTCAATGTTTTACTCAAACATCATTAAAGGAGCATCTGCTTCGAATCATACCGGCATCCTGCACTGAGCTGGTGTTTTATTCCTCACAGGATCACTACAGCTAATAAAGTGGTGAATCGGTGTATGACGAAGCTCAGAGCTCAACATGTAGAGTCAGGACTATCTAAAGCAGTTTCTTACTGCATACACCCTTGATGGAGAGGAGAAGAGATGGAGAAAACTATACAAATGTTACAATAAGGCTCTGTAGCGTTTCCTGATACGTGGATAAGAAATTAAAACAAGGACGATGTGTTATAATTGATTTAGAGGCACTGGAATTTGTCTACAAAACATATGAGCTTACGCAAACATGTCAGGGTTTTTTTTTGTTTTTTTTTTTCAACAAATACCCTACATTTGTTAGAAACGATAAACAATTCTTCTTTTTTGGTGCATTGTAAAAGAAACATCAATTTGTTCTTTCGTTATTAGCATGGAAAATGAATACACTCATTAACACAAACGCTTCTGTAGGCCGAACCAAATGAAAAATATTATTTGAACTCACAAGAGTATGTTTATAAACGTAAATTCCTAAGCTAGATCTCAGCCTCTTTTTCTAGGGTGGTCATTACTTTTGTGCTATACTTTAAAGGCTAGTCTAATTGGTGTATAAAATCGCAGGAACTGATGGAAAATGAAATGGTTTAAAGCCAGTCCTTATAAAATTTACATAAACTCGGGAGCAAAAAAAGCAGAAAATGAACATTTTTCGCCGCTAAATGGATTTCCATGAACACCGAGTTTTTCTTGTGTAAAAAGCTTGTGCTAACAAGTTACGAATAAATTCATTCGTATCTTCGTTTTGATAAATGAGGCCCGGTATTGCTTGGTGATTGGGAAATCTATGCTGAGCATAGGCAAGTTAATGGGAATTTAGCTAGCAAGCATGAAAGAGTATCAAAAATAAGAGAACGCTTAGGAATATAGACATTTCCGTCTGATGTGTTGGTAAATTATTCATAAAAGAACATGACACTACAATTACACTTTGCGCACTTTGGAACAGAGATATCAGCGAGAAGGGCTTACAGGCATCTTCTTAACGAAGAGAAATACAGTCAAAGCCTGAAATACTTCCAGGCTACGACTGTGTTGCTGAAGAAAGCGCTGAACTGGCCGAACTCCAGCGACTTGGCTGACGTTAGGAGGATTAGGATTAGTGCGGTGCCATCTGGGCCGTAAACGTCTGTGCCGGTTAATTGCCTTGATTGAGTGTATAAGTGAAAGCGAGAGAGATAAGAGAGTGAGAAAGGGTGAGAGAATGTGTGTGTGTGTGTGTGTGTGTGTGTGTGTGTGTGAGAGAGAGAGAGA
>JAFFST010040909.1:123132-141202 GCA_022414735.1 Noturus placidus
TATATATATATATATATATATATATATATATATATATATATATATATATATATATATATATAAACCATCATGGACGAGAAGGGAGAACGGATCCCGGGGGAATTTGAGTGTCTGTAAAAGAAAAAGTAATTTTCATTAGTGGCCGTTTTTGCTGTTCAGTGACTGATTGACAGATTGGTGATTACACTCAGACGTAAAACAAAAGGCCTGCTAGGCAACGTTCCGAGCTCAGAGGTGCAATTACAGTCGTTTCCCACATCTCTATCTGACTTCCTTTCGATTCTGATTCACACATCTTATTTTATTGTCTACCTGAATGCAGATCCTCAAAAATATTTTGCTGGTATATAAAGAAAAAGATGCCACATTTTCTCAAACTGTCCTCCATTTTTATTTCTGCCTTATTCCTATTGATTTAACTTTGAATTTGTTCAAAGAAAAGTAGCTTCCAATTAAAAAAAAAGTACTTTTAAATTTGAACACATACCGACTGTAAACACACACTTAATTAAATAAATAAATAAATAAATAACTATGAGTTTCAAGACAAATCTACGAGCCTCATCTTTATCCACGAGCCGTATTTTTATTTTCTTTTGACGTGAAATATGTCGGGGTTTCCTTAATTGTGTGTGGTAAAATTATAGGATAAGCAAAAGACGAGACAGTTTAAAAGAATTAGCCGATGTTAGTATCCGGTGTGACATATTTGTGAAATATATATATATATATATATATATATATATATATACAGTACGGAGCGATAGTCTTAAGCATATGAGTAAAGATGCCTTCAAACATAATGAAAACACAGAGTAGTGACCTCTTAGAGAACATGCAGTGTGAAGGTTGGACAAAAGGACGTTAATCATCCGCCATCTTGTTTGGTTTTGAGTTGATTGGGTCACATGACTGGGTAGAGTGACTAAAATGCATCATTGTTTTTGAATATGTCCGTTTTCTCGGTCCACGCTACAACGAAGCGTTGAGCGTGTACAAAGAGCTCCGGCATTTCAGTGTGGATGGAGCAGCAAAATGTAGAGAAAAAGATGCGAATTTATTCGGATTAATGTGCACGCAGCCTCTGAGTCAGCGACTCTGTCCGAAGGCTACATCAGTGATCTAGTCATCAGTACCTACACTGATTGGTCATTCTGTCCAATCAGGACAATTGCCATGAGAAAGAGAGAGAGAGAGAGAGAGAGAGAGAGAGAGAGATATTATCTTATTCAAGCATTTCTGCCAACTCCCTGGAAGAGTGCCAATAATTCTGGAGTTGACTGTAAACCCACACGAAAGCACAATGCCAGAGAAACAAAAATCAATAAGAGAGAAAATTGTGTTTCATCTTTAATGCGTGTGTGTGTGTGTGTGTGTGTGTGTGTGTGTGTGTGTGTGTGTGTGTGTGTGTGTGTGTGTGTGTGTTACCGCCTACACCATCCATGTTGTACAAAGAGACAGAACAGATCTGGCAAACAGACCCACAGACCCAGACTGCCTTCTTCTGGCACCAGAACCAAAACAGGACAAGGAGCCAGTTTATAATTCGGTACTTTGATGACTCATTTCCAGCCAGATGACCAGTCCATGATACGACAGACATCTAAATCTGCAGCTTGTTTCATGTATTTCATATTTCTGCTGCTTTGTGATGGACAAAATGGCCGCTAACAAACCAGCCCCTTGTTCGGCCGGAACAAAACTCGGCATGTTGCAGCAGCAGCATTGACCTTACATGGCATTTAACTGGAGTCTTGGTGCATTGTTACGTTATTATATATATATGTGTCCCCTTTGCTGTGTCTGTTTTCCTTTTTTTTCCTCCAACCTTCTCTAGACCCCGCCTACTGCATCTTGTTCCCGCCTACTCCAGCCTTGTGCGACGGGATTGGTTGCCAACAGTACTTAAGCCTAATCAGTCTGCAGCCCAGGGCAGATCATTGACTTTGGGTTGTGTTAGAGAGAGAAGTGCATCTTGCCTAGTGCTATTTTGGATAATTTGACTGTGTATGACTATTTGCCTGTTCTGACTAATTCGTTTGTGTATGACCATTTTGCCTGTTTTGACTCTGTTTATGCCCTGTCCCATTACGGCTCGTGTAGATGTATATTTGTATATAGTATTCTGTTATTTAAGATCACGATTAGTCACCTTTGTAAATAGTGCACGGTTAGAGTGGTTAGTAGGAAGTCGGTGCCATTTGTGTTTCACCCTTTTCTCCTGTTTTGGGTTAGCTAGGGAGTGAGAGAAGATTGTGTATCTTTGTTTTCTTTTCTTGTAGTTTAGCCAGGTAACGTTTGGTAAAGTTAGAGGGACTTTTGTTTATTATTTTGGCCTGGCTGGCTTCTGAAGATAAAGACCACTGTGTATAGAAAATAAACAACCCAAAACGCAATCTTGGTCTCGCCAACCATTTCTTTCTTTTTTGTATGTTGCGGCCCGACCTAGACCGGGTACGTAACAGCATAGCCATGAATCCACTGCACTCTGTTCGCTCGTTTTTTCCCATGGCTGCTCATTCGTCTGCTCATTGTACAGCTGATCTCCGGAAGGTCGTTGCTCAATCCGCAATCTGGGGGACACACCCGGTGGCATACAGCGCACCTCTGGGGAGTGATCACTTTTCTTCTCCTAAATGCAACTCGTGTTATCAAGTGTACACCAATGCCAAGAAAATGAATGCATCTAATTTAGCATTTTGTTAAAAAAAAAATTAAATAAATTAAAAACAACAACAAAAGAATGTAGTTAACCCAGGAAAATATAAGAAATAAGAACTAAAGTAGAGAGGACAAAATGTCATTAGTACTGATATTGAGAAATAGAGTGTCTATTCATTATTATTGACTCATTTGATATACTTTACGTATATTGGTACATTTATTTAATGAACATTCATTTCCCCAAATTTCCTATGTTCCCAAATGAACCTGCTCCAAATAATAATAAAACACTTGTGTGTGTGTGTGCGTGTGTGTGCTTCTCTGTGTGGGGGGCCAGATGTGTTTCTCCAGTTCAACAGTTCATTCAATCAGCGTTCATTTTATAAAATAGCCGGCTTTCATTATTCAAGTATTTTCCCTTCATAGCAAGACCTAAAGTTCATCGTGTTTACTCGCAGGGTCGCTGATTGCACGATAAAAATTAAGAACGTGCTCGACAATTGGCTGTGATTTTCTTTTCCTTCATAAACGAGAAGAAGAATGATCTCCTGCTGTTCGGATATGGAAATTAAAATAGCGAAGAAAATGCTCGTTTCTCCTATACAACAACCTAAGCGGAGATAAATATCCCAACATTTCATCAGCTCGCTCCGAGGCCTGAAATAGCAGAAACTGTTTTATTTTACATTATGTTAATAAAAGCACAGATGGGATGGAAACATGCTGCGTTTGATTTACTGTACGCTCACGTGCGCTCGATATACGTTATTGCGGCGTGATGGAGGTGAAGCGACCAGAAGGAATGCAGATTGGACACGCTCTGATCTCAGACCTGATGTAGTTTATTCTCTTGGGTCAGAAGGTGAAGGGTGAATTATAGTGTTAATGCAGTTGGGTTGTCGTGCTGTTACAAAAGTAGATTCTGTTGAATGCAATCACAAAATGAGTGCATTCTAGGTTTAGACACATTTAAATGATTTTACTTTCGTTGGTGCTGGAATTTGTATTTTATACATATTTTGTGATTATTGGAGATGTTTATTAACATTGTTATGAACAAGTAGTTGGTAATTATTCTCTTTAATCACAATACACGATTGGTGGTCTGAAGTTAGATAGCGTGCTAACACTGGCTTGGTGTTAATTAGGACTGTACAAAGACATACTGTAGACTATTTACTAATCAAATACAGAGATGTTAGCTTAGCCTGTTTGATTATGCTTACACACTGATTTGTGTGTTTGTAAATATCTGCACTGAATGACCGATGCTGTTTTCACCTGGCTAAAAATAAACAATCCAATTAATAGATAAATAAAAGCAGAATGCTGAATATTATATAGAAGGCATTAGGAGGAGACCGGATCAGACCAGATGGCTGTGAGCTTTATTTGCAGCAACGTCCTGAAAGTTTAATAAGACTGTGCAAAGATCAAGACCACCTGCGATATTACACTAATAACTGAGATGCCACTGAGTCTATAAGCCGATCAATATTAATGCTGAAGTGTACACTCTCTCGTCCAGATCCATGTCCACGTCCAGATCACACGGACGTCAATAAAGGCCTTCTGGAAACATCCCAACACAAGTTTATGAAAGATTCATCACGCCATTTGCAAGTGCTGGGATATTTAGTTACCTGTGGAATAATGACGTTTCCGTCCACGTTGAATGATCGTGAATAAGTCATCATCATGTCTAATTCAGATCACGGCAGTGTTGAGCAGATGTGGATTACTTCCGTTCTTTCACATGGACTGAAGGGATACGCAATAAGATTTTAACACGTGTCGCATGCTGATGAGCAGGAATAATGAAATTTTTTTTTATTATTAAGTTCAGAGGTGATACGTGGACGCCATTTCAACACGCTGTATAAGCATGGGCTATAATTTCCCAACCACATGCACTTATATATATATTTATTTTTATTTTATTTTTTTTCAAATCCAATTACAATCTTTTCCATAAATTACAGTATTGCATTGAATTTGTTGTTTTTAAAAAAAAAAATATCCAATATCCGATCCATATGGACCTGATACCGATCCTTTGTATCAGATCTGTGCCATCTCTATATTTCATACATAAAGTGCAATAAAATATTATTGTAATAAAAGATTACAATAAAACAAACATAAGATTATTAAACCTATTTCTAAACATTTTCTTTACTAATTTCAAGCTTGAGTGGTTCTACTGACTGATAATTACAGTAGTACGCTTCTCACAAAACAAAATGATCAGCCAGTAGAATGAGATGCGTTACTAATCACAGGCTTGATATTAGTGAAGGTCTGGAAGTAGGTTTAATAACAATAGTATATTTGTTCTATTGTATTCTCATAGTGAGAAATATTACATAATTTCGACTATATTCAAGACATTTTTCTTGTAATGTAACTCATCTTTCTAATCTTTCAAGACATGAGTCCTGCTAAGTTGCCATTTCAAAGAAGCAAACACTTAGAAGTTCTTTCTGAACACTTTGAAGTAGGTGGAAGTTTTCTCACAAAGCTAACGTGACACTTAATTCCTGCATCCTTCTATTAGATTTCAGCGCAGTTACACCATCCTGTTCTTAATGATGCTTTTTTGCATTTCAAAGCAATCGCCATGTGGTGAGATTAGCCTACGTGATTGTTTGCTAACAGGCTAATCAGGTTTGGCATCCGTCCACCTTCCCACCCGGCTCACAGCACACATGTGCATCTGATGGAGGACAAGGTGGGGGTTTGATGAGGGGCCGGGTGTGGGGGGAGGGGTACTATACGATTACCATCAGAAACATGGCCATCCTAACAGAATGCTTCGTATTGGACCGAATCGCGCGTCTAGCATGATCTTTAATTTTTAGATGAATTTGGTAATTCCATCATCAAGCTAGGGATTGAACAGAGTCCAGTCATGCCTAACCCTAACCCTACACCAGGGAACATTTTTTTTTTGTTTGTTTTGTTTTGTTTTGAATGGATTGTTAACTCTTTGTTATCGCTTCCAAGAAATTAAAAGTTTTTTAATCCCGCCCACTCCCCAAGGAATTCCTTTAAAGCAAAATAAAACCTGAAGTGTACCAGAGTGAATTTGCTTGGGGCCAGCGCTGAGTGACAGAGCGTTTTACCGAGCCGTGGGTTGCACATCGCTATCCTGATCCCACTCAGTTAGTACAGAGACAACGAAAAGATTTAGATTTGTTTTTTGTTTTTTAGGATTCTACTGAGGCTGGAAATGAACATGGCGTTAAAATCTCTGAGACGCTCTACATTTTAAGAATCATCCTTAAATTGTATGATTTAATTTGATAACTTTACACATTTACTGCAATGATTTATTGACTATTGTCATGAACACTGTAGCCTAAAATAGCTAGAAATAGCCTGTTTATGGTTGTTAATTAGCTGCCCCAATAAAACAGCCTAACAATAGTCATATCCTAAAACAGCCATGTCTTAAAACTATTTTAAAAAGACAACTAGTTTACTATGTCCTACTAGTAAATATTAGCAGTTGTGCAGTTATTTGTCCGGATTTTGGTGCATTTCTTGCTCTAGGTTTTTTTTTTCTTCATATAGATACAGTGAGGGAAAAAAGTATTTGATCCTCTGCTGATTTTGAGGTTTGCCCACTAACAAAGAAATGATCAGTCTATAATTTTAATGGTAGGTTTATTTGAACAGTGAGAGACAGAATAACAACAAAAAAATCCATAAAAACACATGTCAAAAATGTTATAAATTGATTTACTTTTTAATGAGGGAAATAAGTATTTGACCCCTCTGTAAAACATGACTTAGTACTTAGTAATGACTTAGTATTTACTTTTCATTTTCAATGCCCTGGCTGAGGGAAGGAGGTTCTCACCCAAGATTTGACATTACATGGACCTGTCCATCGTCCCTTTGATGTGGTGAAGTTGTCCTGTCCCCTTAGCAGAAAAACACCCCCAAAGCATAATGTTTCCACCTCCATGTTTGATGGTGGGGATGGTGTTCTTGGGGTCATAGGCAGCATTCCTCCTCCTCCAAACAAGGCGAGTTGAGTTGATGCCAAAGAGCTCCATTTTGGTCTCATCTGACCACAACACTTTCACCCAGTTGTCCTCTGGTGGTCAGAGAAGATGGTGCTCTTTGGCATCAACTCAACTTGCCATGTTTGTTAGTGGGAAAACGTACAAAATCAGCAGGGGATCAAATACTTTTTTCCTTCACTGTAACAGATATAGGATAATATTGTTATCTACCATCTCCATTAGTGTTGTTTTTGAAGTGTTCAGATCTTGAAGGATGTTATACAGCTAATAAATGTGTCACTATTTCAAAACCCCGAGGCGTGTATCATGGTGTAGGTATAGCTGTAAATCACAGACGCCTGACTGACCGGAGGAATTCAGTCAGCGATGAGCTAATCTCTCTGCAACTTTCACGCAAGTTTCAAAGCTTTAATCGAGAGCTCTAGGGGACGACTTGTTAACTCGAGACACAATTTGATGTTTTTGCATCCCTCCAAGCAGCCCAGAGAATTTTTTTTCCCCTCAGTAAATCTGATCAAAGTTGGGCTAAATTTGCAGACAAGAAAGGAAACTTTACAACATTCTGTCCTGGTAGTATTGTTCAAATGTTCAAGGGGTTTAGGTCCCAGTAGGAAGACGTGACCGTACTACAAAAACAGTACTAATATTAAGTAATCGGCCATCCTGAAGTCTTCCTAAAACAGCACATCCGGAGGTGTTTTATTCTTTTTACACTGCAGCAATTTGCCAATAATTACAATGTTTCATGTATGAAAGAACCATATGCTGTAGTTGTTATCCATTTCTAGTTACATTTAATGTTCTCGAACATCCACGAAACAAGTTATAACTTACATCACAGCAGAAACTCATTCTTTCACCAGCCTCACGTGTTCTCTTTGACCTTTTTGTACTGTTTGAATTAAATTTTTCCCACTAAGAAATGTTAACCGACAAACTGTTCAGGCTGCTAGGTAGGTTCTAAAGGCTGCTTGTCTTCTGTGCATTTATGTGCATTCATGCTTCTAAATTAAACATCCATATAACTCCATGTTAAGATGAAAAACCTATAAACACAAGGCGTATGTCACCGTTATCTCTGGTTATGGTTTGTGAATATACAGCCAAAACTATTATTATAACGTTGCCCTGTAATATTTCTGTACTCTAAGCCAAACTCTGTTGGAAATGAGGTTCAAAGCAAGGAAGCAAGAAAGAAATATCGCTACCGGTTTTAAAGGCAAGCTTTATCTAACAATGTAATGCACTTATGTGGCTAACAATGGATGAAAGCCAATGTGACACAATTACAGTCATCTAATTTGCATAAACTAATTTGCAACTATAAACTTTCATGTGTTATTTTTAATGGAGGAAACTTTCAAATATGTGTGTAAAATAGTCTGATCAGGTCGGGTAGAAACGGAACGTTCTGAAAGCTCAGACATTAGCATGAGCGCGGAGTCAATCTTTTGGATTCATTGAATACCATGGCGCTGTTAAAATGTCCATTTTGATTGGTCAGGAAGTGTTGATTAACTTTCATGCGTTCATTCAGATACGTTGGTATGTCTATAAAGTAGGTGATTCTCCAGGTGGCGGATACTCCACATAAACGGAGAGCGTTTTAAATGCAAAAAATCCCTTTCCAGATCTATCCGGATCAGTGTAGACGTAGCCTCAATCAAGGAGCAGGGAATTGTTTGCGTGTCTTAATATACAGGCTCGTACTCCCCCCACTCCCCACCGAATCTAATATAGCCGCCGGATCAGTCTTCATGGCTCCAGACGAGGTTAATCTCGTCATTAGATCATCGTCATCGGCCAGCCGTCGTTCTTCAAAATGACAGGTAAAACATGAACACGTGAAGATATATTAATCATGCGATAAAATCGCAGGTGAAACATTAACACGTCACAATCAAACCAAAGCCAGAAATTTATTTAACCCAGATTTATAGAAGCATGTCGAATGAGCTAGCACGATAAAATGATGGACGTTTTTAAATGCATCATTGTTCCTTATGATTAAAAATCATAAGTGACATGGTGTAATATTTGTGAAATTGCTGTTATAGCAAAAGAATCCACATCCAGGTTGGAACAGGAACTTTACTTCATCTCATCACCATGAAGTTGATTATTTTCCTACTGTACAGCAACACATTTAAGTGGAGTGTTTAACTCCTTACTGACCCAGACCCTGAGGCCTGATCTTTACGCCTTCGCTTCTCTAACTTCACATCTTTTCTCTTCAGTTTGTTTATTTTAATCACCAGAGTTTGAATGTTTAATACTCTGATTGCTTTCACAGTGAAGATACTTGTGATTAAAGGAAGTCAGTCATTTTTTTTTTTTACGGAGCGTATGCACACCATCAGAAACACATTCACGCCTTCGACGGCATGCCGCTTTATACACTCGCCTTTTATGTGTCATTGCAAACTGTTTATTTACTAATGAACGGCAAGTTCTGACAAGACGTTCTTCCTCGTCATACGCGGCCTGCAGACAGGAAGAAAGCTCCGCCGCATACAGACACTTCTGATGAGAGGAAATTAAACGTTGACACAGCATCACAGGTTCAACAGGGAGTGTAAACACAGAGAGAGTGGAAATAACCAGATCTTTCATCTGGATAATTAATTTCTGAAAATGTGTTTTACCTGAAAAATAAATAAATGAATAAAAACACTTGAAGTGTAAATTCTTGTTTCTCTGCAGTGAATTTTCCTTTCACAGATAAAAGACCAAACCCTTTTAACGAAAAAACATAACACTATTACATATGTATAAAATGTATATGTATAAAATGTATGTATACATATCACATGAATAAAAAATTATAATTGTGCAAAGGTGCACACAAACATGAAAATATATCGACCATGTGATAAAATCGCAGGTGAAACTTAGCATGTGAAAATATATTGATCACGTGATAAAATCGCAGGTGAAACATTAGCACGTGAAAATATATCGATCATGTGATAAAATCACAGGTGAAACATTAGCACGTGAAAATATATCGATCACGTGATAAAATCGCAAGTGAAATATTAGCACGTGAAAATATATCGTTCACGTGATAAATTCGCAGGTGAAACTTAACACGTCAAAATATATCGATCATGTGATAAAATCGCAGGTGAAACATTAGCACGTGAAAATATATCGATCACGTGATAAAATCGCAAGTGAAATATTAGCACGTGAAAATATATCGATTACGTGATAAAATTGCAGGTGAAACATTAGCACATGAAAATATATCGATCACGTGATAAAATCGCAAGTGAAATATTAGCACGTGAAAATATATCGCTCACGTGATAAATTCGCAGGTGAAACTTAACACGTCAAAATATATTGATCACGTGATAAAATCGCAAGTGAAATATTAGCACGTGAAAATATATTGATTACGTGATAAAATTGCAGGTGAAACATTAGCACATGAAAATATATCGATCATGTGATAAAATCGCAAGTGAAATATTAGCACGTGAAAATATATCGATCACGTCATAAATTCTCAGGTGAAACTTAACACGTCAAAATATATCGATCACGTGATAAAATCGCAGGTGAAACATTAGCACGTGAAAATATATCGATCACGTGATAAAATCGCAAGTGAAATATTAGCACGTGAAAATATATCGTTCACGTGATAAAATCGCAGGTGAATCATTAGCACGTGAAAATATAACGATCATGTGATAAAATCGCAGGTGAAACTTAGCACGTGAAAATATATCGATCACGTGATAAAATCACAGGTGAAACATTAGCACGTGAAAATATATTGATCACGTGATAAAATTGCAAGTGAAATATTAGCACGTGAAAATATATTGTAGGTGTAGGTGAAAAATGAATGTGAAAATCAGGTAGGAAAATTACAATACGTGCACAACACGTGGATGATCTGAATCAGGTGAAATGAATGGTTAGATCTACAACATTCTGTCCTTGTTAACCCTTCATTTTTACCAACATGATCCGTGACCCTAGGCCCTAGGGTTAGGAAAACCTGAAAATCATGCGACACAATCATGTGTCAAAATTAAATGAATCATGTGATATTATCACATGTGGACTAAGACTAAAACAGACACGTGATTCATTCACGTGTGAACTTTTCTATACCAGTTACCAGTAACACACGATGTGGCATACGTCCATTTTCAAAACAGAAACCAGCTTTCACGCTGCTAAACCCATGTTAGCATGAGCACGCAGTCTGTGTGTCAGCTTTCTCATTATTATCACTCCGAGTCAATCCGTCCTGTCGCCGCCAACCCAACGCTGTGACGTGTTTTCAAACACTATCTATCGCTCGTTGGGCCGCACAGGCCACGTCTGTCAGCTGGCTGACAAAGGACATTTGTCAGAATAATAAGGATGACGTTTATTTGTCTTTCCCCAGGCAAGGTGAGGTGCAGAAAGATCATTAGAGCTCGGGCCATGTCTGTCAGCTTGCCAACGATCTCTGAATATTCCATGAGGAAAAAAGGCACGCTGATGCTGATCATGCTCACAGTGCGTCTTAGAAACCGGTGGTTTCTCTCCTCGTCGTTTTTTCCCCACTACAACTGGAAAGAGAAACGTTTCCTGCTAGTTTTTGTTGTTACATGAACTAAAAATTCAAGCACAGGTGTGTTAATGGAGCTGGGAAAATGCATCTCATTTAAATAAACTAATTAACCGTAACACATTATTACATCAAAGATCTGTCGAATACCTGGGGTCTGATTGGTCAGAAGGTGCTGCTTAATTTTCAAAAGTAACGTAGCTTGAAATCACAGGATTGTATTAATGCGCCTGTTCTAATAGGTTAATGTTTCTATGGAAACCGCTTATTCACCGAGACTTACGTACGACACATTGCATAATCCAAGCCTAATAATAAACTTTTTAATTTTTTTTCTCCATATTATTTAACAAAGAAAAGTGTAATTTCAAGGAAAGAGTCTCCAGTGTCAGTGGTTTTTCCACCACAGGAAAGTCTTCAGGATAGAAGAGTCTCTGCTTTTGTGGTAAATTTTTTGGCTAATTACCTCTTGAAAGAGAGGGAAAAAACAACTTTACAACTTTAAATGTAACTATAAAGGGATAATTCCATTTATATACTTAAAAATTATTTTAAATTATGGGCAAATTGCTGTGGTACTATAGGAATACAACACATGCTGTTATTAATAATCAACTTCAGTGTGATAACAGATGATTTTCCTACAACAGCATACATTGTTGATATACACGTTAGGACCCACACAGGCCACTGGGTGAGTGCCCCCTGCTGGCCTCACTAATTCCAGTTCCAGCAGCAACATTAGTTTTCCCATCCAGGTACTAGCCAGGTTCAAGCCTGCTTATCTTCAGTGGCCAATCTGCGGAAAAGTGAAATTGTTTTTAAAAATCCAGATTCGTTCATTCATGCTCAATTGACTCGGAGCTGACTCGATTGTTAGCATTCCAGAGTTTGTTTCATTATCCTGATCGGCCTTCTCATTAGCGCTAATTGACTCCAAATGTGAGCTTGAGGTTCGCCAGTCTGCTACCAAACCTCCTGCTTTTTTTGTTCCTCAGGTTCCCCTTTGTGCCAACTTTGTACCAATTTTCAATACGTTCAATAGCAAGAAATGAAGAAAAAAATTAATCCCAACCCGAATTTTTACAACAATTAATACAAAAGGAAGGACAGAAAGGTGGCGATGTCCCACAACGTTCCGAGTGCTTCCGTGTCGGTTTCTCAAGCAAGGTCCACTGGTTCGAGCAAGTTCAGCTCATTTCCAATTAGCTGTGAAAGTTCCCCTGATTAAAACGAGCCCCTCAGTCCCCAAACCCCTCATTATTCCAGCCCTCGTATTTTTACACCTTCCTCACCAGCAATTAGCTCTCAGATATGTCGTTGACTTTTAATTACCGCGGTCACGACAGTGTGGATCATTGATGAGTGTGAAGGACATGAAGTGCCTTTGGGGTGAAAGGTCGAGTGAGTAGTGGAAGGATGGCCTTTTGTTTCGGGAGAACATCACAGGAGGTTTGGATGTCTGCGCTCAAACTCGGCTGCTTTGTAGCGTTTCTGACCTGAAGGGAACGTTCAGAAGAGTTACCTAAGGAAATGAGACACATCATGCACAGTTCTACGAGATAAAAAGTCAAAATTCAATTAACTTTTCCTGTGACTTTAATAGAAACTTCCCAGAATGAAGGACAAAGATAAGCAGACTTTGTAGCTGTTCGCACGATTTGAATGAATAATGCGAGCGTGTTGTGGTTCGACATCAAGAAAAACATTCGAGAAACTGTCAATAAAATAAATACCTCTTTATAGAAATACATCCCCATAGCAACCGTTTTGTTGGAAAAAAATTTTTAAAAATTAAATTATTTATTATTCTGTCCTTACAGGATTTCCTTTCCGGATTTTGTGATCGCGGAAATTAACGTAAAATCATGCAAACTCTGTAATATTCCAAGGACATTGAAATTTTTTTAAATTATAGAGGATTTCTGCAGATCCAGGCCGAGATGCGTCACGTGACGCCATCACGACGTGCGTTCAGCCGAAGCCGTCGTCGATTCACCTGCGTCGAACACGAGTACAGCTAAAAGGTCTCGTTTACCAACAAGCACCACTGCGAAAGGTTGTGCAAAACAACGTTGTGCAATTGAAATTTCAACAATTCAAGTAGTCTTCTGAAATTTTTTTTTAAATCCTTTCATTATTCAAACTTTAATTTTAAGTTCTGGAAAACACAAATTGAAAATTTAATGAATTTTCACGTCCGTACGAATCATGGTAGAGGAAATTAGCATCTATTCTTGTCCTGGGGAGCACGGAGGGTTAGTAGTTAGCACATTCGCCTCACGCCACCAGGGTCAGGGGTTTGATTCCCACCATGACCATGTGTGTGGAGTTTGCATGTTCTCCTCTTGCTGTTGGGGTTTCCTCCGGGTACTCCGGTTTCCTCCCTCAGTCCAAAGACGTGCATGGTAGGCTGATTGGCATTTCCAAAGTGTCTGTGTGAGTGTGTATGTGATTGTGCCATGGATTGGCACCCTGTCCAGGGTGTACCCCGCCTTGTGCCCGATGCTACCTGGGATAGGCTCCAGGTTCCCCGTGACCTTGAAGAGGATAAGCAGTATAGAAGATGGATGGATGGATTCTTCTCCTGGTAAACTTGGACAGCCCCAAGGTCGCTCACAAATATTTGAAAATTCCTGATGAAAAAAAAAATCTAACTAAAAATATAAATCATGTTGGAAAATTCAGTTTTGGGACGAATTTATTTAACAATTATCAAACAGATTTCCTTTAGTTGTCGGGACTCCGAGGCCGAACCCTCATTTCATTTTTAATAAAGCCGTTTTCTTGCCTGATACCACATTTCCACAAGGCCAGGAGAATCAAATAAAGCTGCGCTGTTGTGTGGGATCTCTTATTCCTGTGGATTATTTGAACAAACATTGCCTACTTTCTGTCTACAGCTGAGTGTTCGGAAGAATCGTCTGATTTATTTATTGTCTGTCAACACGACCCTTGTGCTCCTGGTTTAGGTTTGCATTTCCTGTAACAAAGGAAGAGTCTAATTCAATAAAAGTCTGAAAATCACATGAAAAAGATGCTGAATATTCCAGCCAGCTTCCACACACTTTATGGCAGTTATAAATTTGATAAGGCTGGAGGTGTTTTTGTGTGAGTTCAGGATTCGGTTCTGGCCTCTAGCTATCTACAGACCCTTCAGAAACTGTTAGAACTGCAAGGGAAGAAATTGTAGTGGCAACTACAGCAGGACAAAAACGAAATCCGACGATAAAGTGAGCGTGCTCTGTGAAGCGTTGTTACGCTTGTATATGGAGTGTTTGTATCCTACAGACACGAAGCAACTCAAGGTCCCAGAAGATGGTGTAACTTTTATATCACTAAACATAAGACCTTCAGGTGGACGAGGACGTAGAGGAGGAGGAGGAAAGGATCGGGTTCTGTCATCAGCAGTAAGAAACTCTTTACCTGCTGTTCAACCTCCTACTTGAACCCCCCATGCAGGCAGACGCAGAGACATAATCTGTATAAAATGTCATCAGATTGCGTCCTTGGCTGGCTCTGCGCTGCGCCGAGCCCGTCTAATCACCGGCGTGTAAATTAGAAACGACAGCGTGTGCATATTGAAGTGGGATTAGCTTCCCTAGCTGTGTGGAAAGTGTGTTCCAGTGTGTGAAATGTCATCGTGCTGACTGCGAGGCAGGATTTACGCGACCTCAGCAGGGTGGCATTTAAGCCTTTGTCAGGGTTTTTTTTTTTTGTTTTTTTTGCACCGAATTATAACCAGCGGTGAGGTGGACGCCGAATCCAGGCTGATAACCTCGAGCTGGGTATCAGGACGGAGTCGAGGCAATAATATCCCTCTGCCTTATCTATTCTGCAAGTGTCCTTGCTACACACACTGTTATCCCTACAAATACAATGTGCCATGTGTGTGTGTGTGTGTGTGTGTGTGTGTGTGTGTGTGTGTGTGTGTGTGTGTGTGTGTGTATGAAGATTGGCACATTTCTCTCGTGGTATAATTTGTAATTGTCTAGGGTATCTCGATCACCGGATCATGCTAGACAGCATCTCACCTGGACATGGACCTGGATCTAATCTACCCGACTTAACATAAACCTCTGTTTATTTAAAGATCCAGTTTTGTTTCGTTTTCTAAACGACTCATATGAAACATCACACAGTGCCGTGTGAAGAATTCTGGATTCGGATTGGTCAGAAGGTATCAATAAGAACATCAGCTTAGTCCATTATCGTTTCTATAGGAACCACTCCTTCACAGAGAGGAAATGCGTGTAATTGTTGAGATGTTTATTTAGCATTTATGGGAGGAGTCTCCGCTTGTCAGCGCCGTGAGGGATTGGCTTTAAATCATTTTATATACGGATTACGTTGTCCAGTTCGAATCACTTTCAAGTAATGAATCGGAAGAATCTGATCCAAAACAAATTGCGACGAATAGGTCTAGTCACTGAACCATGATAAAAGTAACGGAACCCTATAAAAAGACAACGAGGTTAGTTTGTATCTATGGTAGCTGGTGCTCTGCAGTTGCCGAGCTACATTACTTGAAGATTTCAACTTTCCTCCATTTTGTTTAGCCTATAAATCACGTGTTCAACAGGAAGTTGCATCATCTAAATTTCCTGAAGATGGATGGGTTAGCGAAGAAGAAAAGTATGCTCTTTTTTCAGTATTCAGTATTTTTCAGTAAAGTATTTCTTTTTTCAGTCTTTTCATTTTCTTGATAAAGTGATATTAACATATGTACAACCTTGCTAGAATATTGTTAGCCAATTTATAGATTAAAAGTACATTTTCATTAGGAAAAAAAAAACCCTATTTTAACTAGAATGTCCTAAGCATTCTTATTGTATTAGCATAGATGCTAGTTAACCACATTTTTATGCATTTCCAAATTCTATGCTAAAAAAACAAAAACCTAAAAAAAACTCAGCCCTCTTACTCATTAAACTACAAAATGCACTTGCAAATAAAATGAGATCGTTGCACGAGATGGATTAACACATTTTCCTCCAGGTTTTCACAGATTCAATATTGATGATAAATGATAGAAAATAAAGTTTAAGCGTTCCAAGAGCTAAATGGCATCCCAAATTATAGAAGCACGATCTGATGCTACGACTTTCCTACTCGAGATTCAGGTCTTTGCTCTTCTGCTAAGTACTCTATCTTCCCAAAGTATCTTTCCACAGATATTAGCCGGCCAGATTTATGGGCGACGTTTTTGCTAGTGGAATACAAAGGCCCAGATGCTAACATCGTTCATATTGCTGGGACAGATACACCCATTTTTGAGTGTTTGGGACACAAAAGTGCAGAAAGCCATCATTCTGAAGCCGCCAACTTTTCAAGTGGAGAGTTTTCAAGGGCGGGTTTCTGAAGGAGACGTATACTTTTATACTCTCTGGGACTTTCATGGCTGTGGGCTGCTTTGTAAGGTGATAAGCATAAAATTAGACCTACAGTTTCATAGAAACTCAACAACATGCCAGCATGGCCTCACTGCGATGCCCAAGAATTCTTAGTGAAGTTTTGCTGAGCTTTAAAAGAACCAGTTTAGGGTGAAATGTTTTGCTTCTTTGGTAGCTCAGAGATTAAGACGCCGGACTCTTCATCGGAAAGTCCTGAGCTCAAATCCCAGTGGCAGCTTGGCCTCACTGCTGGGCCCTTGAGCCCTTGAGTCGCTTTGGATAAGGGCGTCTGCCAAATGCTGTAAATGTAAATGTATACCAGTATACCAGTTTAACGTCCCATAAAAATTTGACATTTTTTATGAAATCCTTTCATAAAATAGGATCCAGTCTATGTTTTAAGTCAGAACTATAAATATGCAAATCAATGTAAATTCCTTCTGTAAAATGCCGCCTTCAAACATTTGGCCATGCCCCTTTTATTGTTCTTAGTTTGGTGCAGAATAGTTTTAGGATCCGACGTTCTACCTGCGGGATACAGAACGGCTGATGCGCCTTTCTGGCCACGAGCTTCAGAAACTTGTAAGCTCTGTGCTCTGGCTTCTTGTAAGAAAACATTTGCTCCAAAATGTTCAAGATATAGTCACTAGACGAAACCAAAAGAATCAATCTTTAAGCTATTGAACTACTATTTTGTCTAAAGTAATTAACAGAGAGTAAATAAGGACCTTTTTTCAATACAGAGAAGAGAAGTCAACAGGAGGGAGGATTTTACGCTTTGCGGTTTCTTGGAAACGTGAAACTATATTATTATCATTATTATTAGTTTCCGTTTAACTCTGAGAGAGAAAAAAACAGAGACTGCTATAATGTAAGTTAGAAAAGGAACTAACTTGTTTCATGGACACTCCAGAACATTAAAAATAACTACTGTATAAACAGATCAAATATCCAATGTGTCATTCCATACAAATTCCTTACATGTTATTCAATACATCGACTATATTCTGGATATTTTCTCTTGAAGTCTCTCTGATGTAGACGTTAGGAGGGAAAGCTGTAGCATAATAGCAACAATAGAACATTTCAGAAATGTTTATTCTTATACTTGGCTCTATATAACGTAATTGTGTTTTTGGATCAAATAAAATAAAAAATAAAAAAGTGGTTTGCAATATCAATTGTTCCTCCTATGCGTGGGATCTGCAGCAGGCGCGGCTTTGTAGTAAAGGCTTCTATTACTGAGTGCTGAGATGTGCGAGTGCATTACAAGTGGGAATGAGAAATTGCTGACAAAAAAACTGGGGCGGCTCAGGAAAGCCTTTCATAAATAAAATGAAAAGTGGTTGTGAGGTGTTTGCAAGCTTATCTCTGTGTGTGTGTGTGTGTGGGGGGGGGGTGCT
>JAFFST010040911.1:22771-34509 GCA_022414735.1 Noturus placidus
CCCCCCCCCCCCCCCCCCCCCCCTCTCATCCTGTTCCCAGGTAGAGGAAGTGCCAGGAGAGTTCACTCAGGTTGATTTGGCCACAGATGATATCATGCTTCTGGATACCTGGCACCAGGTACCTCTACATGCTCCATCAAATCTCTACTCCTCTATCTCAGTTACTTCAGTGATACAGTCACCATTACCCCATTTGCTGTATTAATAACACAGCCTGCTGGGTCTGAATGTGCAGGATGTCAATGTTTTTTTCCCTCTCTCTTCAGATCTTTCTCTGGATTGGTAACGATGCCAACGAAGTGGAGAAGAGCGGCTCAGATAAAATAGGTACTGCTGATGCTACATACTGTAGAGTTCTCATATCCCGAAAGATACCATACCGCCATCTCAAAACTGCTGAGGGTGTGAGAGACTCTCATATTTTTGGGTAGAGAGATGTGCACAGACTTTGCGTATGTTATAAATAAATCTCTTCAGCTGAGTTTTTGGGATGACCACTAGATTTCTATTTGATGACAAATGTCCTCTAGCAGGAACAATATTTTTTCAGAGATAGGATGGGGCAATCTGTGCAGACATGTAGGGCGGCTGTGGCTCAGTCGGTAGAGTGGGTTGTCCACTAATCCACCAACCGTGGGGTTGGCGGTTAGAATCCCGGCCCGGGTGATCCCATGCCGAAGTGTCCTTGGGCAAGACACTGAACCCTAAGTTGCCCCCAATGGCAAGCTAGCACCTTGCATGGCAGCTCTGCTACCATTGGTGTGTGAATGTGGTCTCATTAGTAAGTCGCTTGTAAATGTAAAAATGATATTTCTGTAAAGCTGCTTTGAGACAATGTACCATTGTAAAAAGCGCTATACAAATTGATTAATTATTATTTAATTTTTTTTCCAGGAACAGTTGAGAGAAAATGTATTTTCTTGTTGCCAATTTCCACCTGTTAGCCGAGTCTCCCATATTGCATGACATCTACCTGTTAACGCATACTTTCTCTAAAGGCACATGAAGCCAGAAGCCTCATCTTTTTGAACTGCAGCTTAAGTAACCTCATAGGAGGGTAGCACTAAGTGCCTTATTCTGTAGACAGATGATAGCAATTAGCAAACATTGCTATGATTGATGGGAAAGAGGAAGGCATCCTTTCCACCCAGAGAACATGGAATCATATGCATTTGAATTTACAAGCTTCTGGTCATACTGAAGGTGTAGCATTTAACAACATACTGTAACATACTTTTGTCAGTTTTTATAGAGAATATTGTGCCATACAATATCAGAACCTAGGTTAGCATGTCTATTGAAATTAGTGAAAAACTTGATGCCATTTGAAATACAATTGAGGTGATAAGTTTGCATACGCCTTGCAAAATCTGCAAAACATTGATACATTGAATCATAAATCCATCTAGATATCCAACTCCATAGATTTTCATACTGAGGACAACTGAGGGACTAGTACACAACTATTACAAAAGGTGCAAACATTCACTGATACTCAAGAAGGCAATATGACACATTAAGAGGCAGGGGGTGTAAACTTTAGAATAACAGTTGTAAATGTAAATTTTTTTTTTCCCATTTAGTTCTGCCCTTCTGAAACTACATAAGATATTTACATATTTCCCAGAAAACAAAATAATAACCACAATTTACACCAATTATTCTGTTCAAAAGTTTACACCCCCACTACTTAATGTAGTGTGTTACAGTACCTTCTTGAGAATCAATGAATGTGAAATAGCTTCTTCAGGGCAAAATGCAATTTTTATGAATTCTCATTAAAAAAAGAAGAAGAAAGATTAACATATTGCAAATTCTGCAAAGTATATGCACACGTATGACCTCAACTGTAAGTATGTGATGATTTAGGCTTGCAAGTTTTCACAGTGCTAACATGTTAGCTCTATACTTCCCTTACATGCTAGCAACATTAGCCTGTCTATCACTGTAACATGAGGTTATTAAAGTCTAACTGTGAAATGTAACCATCTGAGTCAGATAAACATAATATGTTTCTTGTATTTGTTCCTTCAGCTAAAGACTATGTGAACTCAGACCCCTCTGGCCGTCGTGGCACCCCCATCAGCATCATAAAGCAGGGCTTTGAGCCACCCACTTTCACTGGCTGGTTCCAGGCCTGGGATGCTAAAATGTGGGACAAAGACCCTCTGGAACATATCCGTACCTGTTTCTGAACACACTCATACACACATAGTTTGCACTGCTTGCCAAATACACACATGTTGCTGTCTGCCATAAGACAAGCCTGCTATCTGAGAAAGCTATAGATTAACAGCAAAAATAATGCTATGCACTAGTCACAATATACACTGTCATGTCGTTTTTCATTAAATATTTGCTTTTGGCTTATTTTTTAAATACAGGAAGTTTTAAACATACAGTTAACATATATATATATATATATATATATATATATATATATATATATATAAAATGTGTGTGTGTGTGTGTGTGTTTTGGCTAAATCTATGCTAAAACTAAATGTAGGAACTTACTAAATGTGGCCTTATAATTATAGGCATTCAAATTGAAATATTTAAAAATGAAACCTTGAAAAATTGTTTAAAAAGTCAATGTAACATCTCAAAATGTTAATTTTCTCCTACCAGTCGTTTTCTGCAAATGCAGAACTAACATATTTCAAATATTGAAATATGCTGGTTCATAATAAAATGTGCATTTTGCAACAATGGCTAATGTCATCATTTAATGGTTAAAGTACCTTAACTGCCTTAACAATGCCTTGACTGAGCTGAATAATCAATGTATTGCTCTATGGTGATCCTTTAATATATTTTTAGAGTGTTACTAGCAAGCGTTAAGGCAATTACATAGTCTATATGGCTAAAAGTATGTGGACACCTGACCATCATACCCATATGTGTTTCTTCTCCAAACTGTTGCCACAAACTTGGAATCACACAACTGTATAGGACATCTTTGTATTCTATAGCATTAAGATCTCACTTTACTGGAATTATGAGGCCCAAACATGTTCCAGCATGACAATACCCCTGTGCACAATGAAGACATGGTTTGACAAGATTGGACTGGAAGAAGTTAAGTGGCCTGCACAGAGCCCTGACCTCAACCCCACTGAACTGGAATGCTGACTTCACACCAGGCCTCCTCACCCGATATTAGTGCCCGACCTCACACTGCCCTTGTGGATGAATGGGCAGTTTTTTTCAACCCTGAAACATGTGAAACCAAGGCATCACACCATTCTTACTGAAACACATGTGAAAGAGTTGCTTTGAGTAGCCACAATCAGGTGCATGTCAGGAAGGAAATATGGTTTGACCTCATACAAACCATCTATCATCATAATCATTATAAATTACTAATGCTGTAGTAGTGGTAGTTGTTTGTGCAGACATTGTGATGTTGTATTTTTCTGTTGTCTTTTTCTGACTGGTTGGCCAACTTATAGACTCTGAAAGTATAGGCTAAAATCTCTTTCGGTGTAATAGCAATTATACATCAATTACACATACTGAGAAACAGCACACATTAACATTCTATACAGTCATTATCCATCCATCCATCCATCCATCCATCTTCAACCGCTTACTCCTTTTCAGGGTCACGGGGGAACCTGGAGCCTATCCCAGGGAGCATCGGGCACAAGGCGGGGTTACACCCTGGACAGGGTGCCAGTCCATCGCAGGGCATACAGTCATTATTATTATTATTATTATTATTATTATTATTAATAATAATAATAGGATGAATAATAATAATAATAATAATAATAATAATAATAATAGACACTATGCTATCTAGTGTAGCATAGATCTCACTTTAAATGTTTTCCATCTGTTCCATCAAATCTGAAACATTGCAGAACTAGATTTTTGTGTGTGTGTGTGTGTGTGTGTGTGTGTGAGAGAGAGAGCGAGAGCGAGAGAGAGAGAGAGAGAACTAATGACTCTATATATGGTGCAAAGTGAAGCCAAATTGTTTCTCTTCTTTTTAGTTTCATCATCTTTAACCCAGGAGAGAAAACACCTCCATTTTCCAGACTTCTGGACCATCCGTCTTAGGACGAATAAAATCAAATAAATTATTTTAGAATAGACTTATATAGAACTGTCTCAGCCACTTTCTAATCATCAAAGTTAGGAAGTGTTTTCATTGATGAAATTTATTTTAAACTTATTTATTTTATTTACATTAAGTTCAAATTAGTGTAGAAGAGGACAATGCCGAAATTTGAGAACATTTTAAATCCTTTCAGTGCAGTAGTTAAAAGCTTTGTGATGTTAGCTGGCATCAGTTAACATTACAATGAACAAGAGCTCAATTTTATCAGCACGACTCTGTTCATGCTGAAATTCAGTATATCTTTGGATTCATGGATATATTGTCCTTTGTTTTTATCACTGAGATGTAGAATATATAATGTTGACAAATATTTAGAAACTATCATTCTGAACATACAAAATGTACAGTTTAGTGTGTACATTAAACAAAATGTACACAGTGTAGACGCACGGGGGTAAAAAACAAAAATCTTCCCCACAACAATAGTTTTTAAAAAAGTGTTGTTTAATTTTTCTTTTATGTAGATAATTTGAGAAGGAGGAATAGTCGCTACAGAAGCTTTAAATTGACTGTCCATAAGTGTGGACACATCGTGTAGGGTTAATTCCCTATTTTACTATGCGGTTTCCTTGTTGCTATTTTTGAAATGAATAACCGCAACGCATATGGACAAAAAAAATCTTTAGTAACTACAGTGCAGTAATAAATGTTAAAGTAGTGTAAATTACATTATATAACACAATATTCCCAGTGGATCAAAAATATTACAGACAAATGTTCTCCATCAGAACTTGGTTTAGTTCATCCAAATCAACAAGCACAACCAAACCCTCGTTTCAAAATTAAAATAAAGGGGAAAAAATCCACCGAGAACTTTATTAGTATATACAACAGATTATTATGTGCATTTCCTAATTTTGACCACCAGATGCCACTAATGTACATTGTGTTAAAAAAAAAAAAAAACACTGTGAGAGCGAGAGAAAATATTGTTGAATGCTTTTGTATATTGTTTTGGCAATACAAAATATATTATGTCATGACAATAAAGTACACTTTACATGGATTTAATTGAATTGAAATTATGAGAGAAAGAGAGAAAGAAGCATCTCGAGTCGTGTTCGAATAGTTGATTGACAACGACTGGTTTTTTCTTATTGGGCGGAAAAATTAGCCAATCAATCCTTAGAAGCACGGAGTTTATACTAGCCAATCATAGCGCGAGAGAGGCAGGGCTTGTCGGAACACGGCACCGGATATCCTTCAGCCTTGCATTGTGGGATTGATTCTGAAGATCGCTATAACAACCGTGGGGGGAATATTTAATATTATAATAAAAAAAAATGAATTAAATGCTGCTTCCGGGGCGTTTATGCAATATAACTTCATAATGCCTCCGTTTATAATCAGTTTAGTCCTGTAGCCAAGTTTCTAATGTGAGGGGATTTGTTTTGGTTGCGGGAATTCAACATTAATTAGGAACGCGTTAAGACAGTGGAAACGCTTTCATACATTTTTTTTTTGTATTTATTTAAATATATACGTGTAGTTATAATTCCGTATATTAGGTTAGCTAGCTATAAGTCTTATACTTTATCGGTCTTGTTAGTGCTTTTTTTTTTTTCATTTGTAAAAAACAAACAAACAAACATATATTATATATATATATATATATATATATATAAACATATATCTGTCAAGCCAAGACACAGAGCGAAATCAAAGCCCAGCGCCTTCACTGCACCGTTTCGGCTTCCGTCTCTTTAAACTCGGTCCTGTAGCTCGCTGGGTAAGTTCCCGTGAAATCAAAAGTGAGTTCAAAGGTAAAGAATGGCTTCCTCGTCCGGAAACGACGACGACCTCACAATCCCGAGAGCAGCCATCAACAAGATGATTAAAGAAACGCTTCCCAACGTGCGGGTGGCCAACGACGCCCGGGAGCTGGTGGTCAACTGCTGCACTGAGTTCATCCACCTGGTCTCCTCCGAGGCCAATGAGATCTGCAACAAGTCCGAGAAGAAGACCATCTCCCCGGAGCATGTCATCAACGGTGAGCATGTGCGCACACACACACACACACACACACACACACACCATCCTGACTTTGTGCGTGGACGTAGACTCTCCTTTCTTTCTACCCTGTTGTATTATAGTTGGTCATTAGACACGTGTAAATAATTATTTATACAGTGTTCAGCATGCACACTGCCGCTTTAAACTTCCTTGGACAATAGATCTCCTTTTATTTAGAATGAAACAGAAGTACAGCTTCCTCCTAGGCAGCATCATGTATCTCTCTCTTGCAGGAGAAGACGATGAATTCCCAAGCGATTTGCACTTCCAAAAACACTTTATGCCCAAGTCTCATCCCTGTGTCAGTGCATAATCTCACCTAGATACTGCAGATCTATACACAAGACCTGCTGCTGTAATCATGAAAACTGTCCCGTGCTCATCTCAAGACTCTTATAAACAATATGCTTCTACTGGTCATCCTGTTTGACTTTATAGTATACTAAAAGCTGTCAAAAAGTGAGGATTTATAATCTGACTATCTGCTGTCACGCAGAAGAGGGTGGGTTCTCCTTCGAGTCCTCTAAAGGTATCTTTGTGATGTCTTCTCATGGTGAACATTTAGTAAAAAAAAGAATATATGGAGGACATGGTCAGTGCAAATGCTGACATTCTGCACTGGCGTATACAGTGTTCCTCCATCATGATGTCATGCGTATATAACATGTATGCACGTGTGTCCTGTTACGTACTAGCATGATAACATGGCGCAGTAATGTCTGTTAAATTGATTGTGATTTGAGTGTGCATTTGCATTCACTATATTTAATTAGTTTGGAAAACGTCATTGTCATGTGTTTGAAGTTCTCCCTGTTCGATGTTGTAGAGTAGGAGGATAAGGTGTGGCTTCCTCCGAACTTCGTATAACTTATGTTTTGTGGTTGTAAATTCCTGTGTTGTCATCATGTCTAAGGAAGTGTAAATTAAGACTTCTTAACCTCATAGATAGTCATACACAGTGAGCATGGTTTTCCAGGCTTCTAACTTGTGCCTGCTACATAAGAAGACCTCTACCTTTTCCTAATCATTCTGGTCTCCAGACAGAGTTAACAGGTTACACAAGTTAAGCCAGTGAGGTTGTGGTCCAGTTTGCATTTAGGGTTTTTTTTTTCTTCTACATTTGAATTATTTATTGATTTAACACAACTGATTCTACACTATGGTCAAAAAGTCTCCATACACATAGGACTATGTTTGCCAGCACTACGTCGGTTGTGCCTTCAGAGTGGATGTTCGTGGGTGTCTACTTCTCGTTTGGTCTGCACACTTCTTTTTGAATTTGTTAATAAGTTTGGTAGCAGTGTCATGTGAGACGTGCTTGCCATGTTTCCTTTTAAAGTGATTTTCTTTTGTCAATGGCGTTCTTAAAGGATATCTCGTTAAAAAACCAGAAGAAGCAGTGTTTATTCAGTCCCTCCAGGATTTTGCAATTGCAGAAAAACAAGCAAACTCCACAACATTCGGAGGAGCTTGCAATTTTTCAAAATAACCATATGTTCTGTAGTTAGGCCAAGACTAAGACACGTCGTGTGACGTCATCACAACGCGCATTCAGCCAAAGTCCTCATTGATTCTCATGCGTCGAACATGAGTACAGCTAAAAAGTCTCATTTACCAACAAACATGACTACAAAAGCACTTTATGAAAAAAGCACAAAAAACTCTGCTAATTGCAACACAAGTTTAGAGGAAAAAAAAAACAAATCAAGCGTTTTTGGTCGCAACAATCATAAAAAAATCCAGGAAGGTTGTATTTATTTGTCATATATACATTACGGCACAGTGAATTTCTTTCTTTACATATCCCAGCTTCTTAGTAAGCTGGGGTCAGAGCACAGGATCAGCCATGATATGGTGCCCTAGGAGCTGTGAGGGTTAAGGACCTTGCTCAAGGACCCAACAGTGGCATCTTGGCGGTCGTGAAGCTTGAATCCCTGAACTTCTGATCAGTAACCTAGAGCCTTAACCCTTGAACCATCCCTGCCCCATAATATAAAGTAAGTAAGCAAAATTTTGGAAGACGTTTTGTTAAAAAGGGTTCAGACATCCTATAGTCATCAGATAACAACAATGTTTAATTGTCAGGATGGGTGTGAGTACTTAAATTAAAAATTAGCTAAAGTCCAAACAGCAAAATCTTTCAGAAATGAATGTGATATTCATTTAAATATTTGTGACTGATTACACTGTCACTTTGGAAGGGAGCTTACAGCCTGCAGAGATGACAGGTTGAGATTCAGAGAGGAGAGATCTGTTCTCACTGGTTCAGATTCCTCAAAGCTGTACCACTAGGTAGCTTACTTCGTCTTACGGATATCCCCTAGCCATGTCACACCCCTCTTTAGTTCTTTCCACTGGTTTTCTGTAGCCACCCACCTCAAATTCAAGACCTTGATGCTCATGTACAAGAGCCTGTCTGGAATAACAACAACATAAACATCGTAGACATAAACATTGCATAAATACTGTTAGTTAAATAATATATATTCTCTATATTGTTTGTCTTATTTATAGATGAACTGCAGAGCTTGAACCTAGAGAAGTCCAATTTGCTGTTAATTGCAAGCAACTCCATTATAAATGCTTACACTAGTTTAGATCCTGTGCTGGGGAAAATAGAGGAGCAAGTCTCTCTTTGGTTAAACAAATCATTTCACAAATATGCAGTGACCTATTTCTCTTTTTCTAGACACTTTGCATGGCCAGAGCAGGTTAGGACCCGGAATGTACTTGCGAATAAACTGCGGTGCAGAAATCTGCTGCATTTGTGAGCTCCTACTGAAGTGAACCAAATCTTGTAGCAGCTCCTACCCTGATGTATTCTGGGTTGAGCCTCACATCCGATTATAAAATATAAAACCTTATAAAACCTTTGGTAAATTAAATTGTGGCTATAGTAAACAGAACGTGAATTGTGTGCTTCACAATCTGGACTGAATACTACTAGCAGTTTTAACCTGTTTTGCTTTCCATGAAGATTCATTTAAGGTGTTGCTTTTCATAATCCTCATGAAGCTGTGTTTGTGTGAACCTCCTTGCTTTCGGTTTGGTGTGAAACATGAGGGGAAATTCAGCTCTTCACATGATAAACACTAGCCCAACAGTATTACTGTGTACATATGATATAATAACTACAACTTGTTTTTTGCTTTCATATTATTTAGTCTGTTTAAATGTAGTTAAAACTTAAAGAAGCTTGTGTCATAGCTTAGCTACACCTAATGGCTTTGTTGTCTTACATTAATATTTCAGTCTCAGCCCTACATGATTAATAGATAAACATAGGATACATTTTTGCCTCAGTTACTTGTACCACTGCTTGTTTTTCTCATCATGACACATCTTTTTATTTTATTTTTTTATTTTTATATTTTTCCTGTAACCCATGTGATGAATTACCATGTTTGCATTGGTGGGCATGGAAAATTCAAATCCAGACCTGTCTAGTTTTATTTCTTCTTTAGAATAGTTTGTGAATACTGAAGTTGTAAAATTTCCATGAGACCTTCCAGGTAGAATCTTCACCTGGATTGACAGGCACAGAGGCCACGCCTACTTCACTGGGACTGACAGGAACAGAGGCCACACCTCCTTCACTGGGACTAACCGGTATAGAGACTATGGCTGCGTCCGAAATCGCATGCTGTGACAGTACCTACTGCTAGGCCGTTGAGAAAGTACATATTGATCGGTATATGTGTGTAGTATGAATACAATCCGGACATGCTAAATCCAGCATGTTGCCAGTGTCATGTGACCATTTTTGCCCTTTTTGATTTTGCCTTCTCGGCGGAAGCAGTAAGTCATCTGGAATTTCTCGCCTACTGTTTTATGAATACTTACAACTCTGACATACTACTCCTTTGGCACCCTGCTTTTTGCCTACTGTATAATAGGGTAGTAGGGATATTTGGAGGCAGCCTATACCTCTTTTTGAATATTCTGCAATGACACCAGACAATTCTAGCTAGAAATAAAATCTTAAGCCAGGAATAATTACAAATGTCCACACACTGCCCCTCTCTACCTAGAGTTTTCCATCAATGGCTGACACACTGGATTATGGGATATGTAATAAGTCTACTTCAAAAATCAGCCAGATGAGAGTAACTCAGAAGGCAACATTCTATGCAAACATTGGAGTTGGGCATGACTCGATGCCTTCCTGTCTCCAAATACAGTACTTGAATGCAGTTTTGGTTTGTTTGTATTTTTTTTTTTTGCATTTTGGACATACCCCTTGTTGTTTTTTTCTCTGTGATTACGACTAGGTAATAGTCATAATAAGCAATAAAAAGTCATAGATAGTGGTTTTCTAACTGTGGTTTCAGTCTGTGCAATGATGCAGGCCAATAATAGTTGTGAATGAATCACAGACACCAATGTTTAATAGAGCCTCTCTTTTTTTCCTCTTCTCTTGAAGCACTTGAAAGTCTTGGTTTTGGATCCTACATAACGGAAGTGAAGGACGTTTTGCAGGAATGTAAGACAGTCGCGCTGAAGCGGAGAAAGGCGAGCTCACGTCTGGAAAATCTCGGCATCCCAGAAGAGGAGCTTCTCCGCCAGCAGCAGGAGTTATTCGCCAAGGTAAACTTTGCAAACGAGGCCTTCTCTTATAGCATACTTTTCACTGTTGTAAATGTTATGTTAAATGTCCTCCATCCATCCATTTTCTATAACGTTTATCCAACTGACTCTTGGGGAACCTGGAGCCTGTCCCAGGGAGCATCGGGCACAACGCGGGGTACACTATGGATGGGGTGCCAAATCCACACATCCACAGGAAACCGCAGTACCCGGCGGAAACCCCCCCCCCATCACAGGGAGAACATGCAAGCTCCACACAAACAGTGCAACGGCCAATATTCTAACCACTAAGCCACCACGTGCCTGCTGTTAATTATGTTTTTATATTATAATATGCTTATAAATATATAATTGAACACCCAATTTTGAACAACCCATTCCAGATAAACCTTGGACCTTGCCTTGTGCACAGGGGCATTGTTATGCTTGAACAGGTTTGGGCTAGGCTGTTCGACCCTGTTCACTACTGGCATTAACAAGTGGACAGAGTGAAGTGTGAACGTGGTCAAATGCATCTGAAAAAAGCATTGTGATCCAATCACTCAAACCACATTCAGAGATGATCTTAGACTGATACGGCCATATCACATTCGTAATGTAAATGCAAATGCGTCTTGATGCATCCCAGACAGCAACTAAGGATCATCTAATCTAGCTAGTGCCATTGCCCTAGCTGGAAAAATTGCAATCATTGCAAGATTGAATGGTGGAGCTCTTTCCTGCTAAACTAATGGATAAAGGCAAAGCTATAACAACGTAGCTTTTATCACAGTTTTATTTGTTGTCCCATTTGTCATGCTTGCAGATCATAGCAAACCATGCAATGAAAACTTTTGAAACAACCTATAAAGTAACATGAACCAGGATACATGGGACGTTTCTCCCAGTATATATATATATATATATATATATATATATATATATATATATATATATATATATATATATATACAGAGGAGCACTGATGTTATAAATGTACCTGACATTTTAAGAATATAGACAAATTAATC
>JAFFST010040912.1:0-10092 GCA_022414735.1 Noturus placidus
CGGGCTTCCTCCGGGCAGGGTACCTCCTCCTCTTTTAATTTTATTCATGAGGGGTTTTGAACCATTCTTTTGTCTGGCCCCTCCCCTGAGATCACTTTGCCTTGAGAGACCCTACCAGGAGCACAAGACTCCAGACAACACAGCGCACAGGTTCATAGGGACACTCAAACCTCTCCACTACGATAAGGTGACGGTTCCCAGAGAGGGGTGTAAATGATATAAAAGGTTTTTTGAAATGTCATTTCGGCCATTTTATTGTCAGTCCGTTTGACGAGATCAGGGCCACGCTTAAACCACAAGCTCACTTTACTGTCTCCACAGTGCATTGTGGGATATGGTATATGTAAGTCCACATTTACACATGGTTCAAGTGACCCGTGAACATGTAAGCAGGAAAAAAGCACATGGATTCCGATATTCTCAGATCCGCTTCAGGTCTCATTCTTATGTGGAAATGAATCGGATATGTGCATTTGCGTCTGCCATGTAAGTGGAGAGATCAGATATTCCCTTGTCAATGTGAGTCATGTGTCATTGAAAAAGTGACAATGCTGAATGACATCAACCCAGGTGGCCACCAACTGCGAAAACACAACTCTCAAAAAGGCCTCTCTTCTTTTTTTCCCCTCCATTTAAGAGGCCGTGTTTTGATTACTTTTAAATATGGTGCGGAAAGAAAAAGCTTGTATTATATTTTCATCTGCATCCATTTCAAATTGTGCAGTTTTTACTTCCTTTTTGGGCTAAACCTCCGGGATGTTTCATGAGGTTTACAGTGTAAATGCAGATATCGGATATGCATCACTTTTAAAAGATGTAAGCGGGTAATTAAAAATATTCGGAAATAGTCAACAAATCGGAATTGGGCATCAAGAACTGCAGTGTAAACGCAGTCTTGGTGACTACAAAATGGCTGAAAAGAGCAGGAAGCATTCCAAACTGTGGAAGGTGACATGCTGAAAATGTAAAAATGACAAAATATTTTAGGTTTAAAAATAGAAAACATTTTATTCTTACAGTCAGTGACGAGCTCAGCTGAAAATCACAGTTACTGATACAAGCAGGAAGAGAAACAAAACTAAAACTTTTACAATCAGAATTAAAGACAATTATATTAGTAAGTGTGGCGGATTCTCGACTTCACGCTCACTTATGAAGGACAGAATAAGAAATATTCCTCAGTGGAAAAACAGAATGGTGCACTTCCTCTCCTCTCACACGGTCAGCATGATTCACTCGCATCACCTCTGAGGTTAACAGCACACAGTAATGAAGATGCACTAATGAAGACATTGAACAAAATCACAAAAAGAAGCAACAGTGGAGAAAACCTAAAGCCAAACAGCAGCGTGCACAAAAACTATTTACTCAACAGAGCAGCGAGTCTCCACTACAAAACTACAAATGAAGCAGTCTTTATAATTCAAGCTGGAAGAAGCTCTGCCTCCAGCACTATGGAGTGAATGGGTGCAGAGGAAGCTCCACCTGTGAGACATGTGGTATGAGATGAAGCTCCTGGGAGACAAGGCTGAAAGATGAAGATGAATAGAACAAGCTCCACCCTTTTGTACAGTAATGACAGGATAAAGCTCCACTAACAGCTTGTGAACAGAAGCCCCGCCCCCTGGCAGGGTGTTTATTTGTAGCTGTAGTTTGTGTTGCTGCTGCTGTAGCCACCGAGGTTCGGGTAGGCGCTCTGCTGATACCCATAATTCTCTGCTCCGGATCCACCAGTCCCAAATGTGGACTGATTAGAATATGCTACATAGAGAGAGAGAGAGAAATGTTTACTGCATCATGCACAACAGGTTTAACACTCCTGTAGTTACCTTCTGAAGAATGTATGTGTATATACACATGTGTGTGTGTGCATCTCTGTCTCACCCCCATAGTTGTAGCTCTGGGTGTTCTGGTAGCCATATCCGTAATCAGGTCCCACAAGAGTCTCCTGGTTCTGTCCAGCGTTTTGGTTCAAGTTTTGGTTCAGGTTCGGGGTCTGGTTCGGGGTCTGTGCGTTCTTTCTGTACTGGCCGTATTCATGGCTGTGCTGACTGTAGTAGCCACTGGAGGGTGGAGGGACGGCCTGATACACTGGTGTGTTTGTGTCTATGACGCTCTGTTCCTCCTGCGAATCTGCAGTGTTCAATTCACCACTGACTGTGAACCCGGAGGAACTGCTCACTGCTGTGGACGCACACACACCCCAGGTGTCTAGTGCTTTACCTTTTTATGTCACAGTAATTGTAACACTAACACACACACACTCTTGTGATGTTTGATCAACAATGTGCCCTCTCACCTTTAAAAGGGGAGCCCTTATTGTTAAATCCTCGGCCCCGCCCTCTTCCTCTGCCACGCCCGGCACTATATGAGATTCCTCCCATTCCACCGTAACCCTACACATACATTCAGCAAATCAGACAGACACAGAGTGTAAGATAGTCTGGATATTCACACACTCCTCCTGGTAGGTGTAGGTAGGTGTGTGTGTGTCTCACCATTGGAGGGAATTTCTTCTTCTTCTGAATCTCAGGGTTGTCATTGGGGAAAAGTTTCTCTAGCGCAGCAAGAGCAGCATTCGCCTTCGCTAACTTCTTATTGGAACCTGAACCTTGAAACTTCTGTCCATCCACCTCCACCTAATACACACACACACACAGAGAGCAATATCATGCATCAACACACCATTAGCATTGTGTAGGTATAAGCGTGCATAATTCTGTGGGTTGTCTGTATGTTGCCTGTGAGAGTGCGACGATGTTCACTGACACAGTGATTATAAAATAAATAAACAGAAAGAAGCACCATTTATCGTACAGTGCTGTGTTCAGTCTTAGGATTGAACACGTCTCACTCACACACTCACCTCAATGGTGAAGATCTTGTCGTTAAATCGTCCTCTCACAGAGACGACCTCATACTTCAGACTCCGCCTCTTTTCATTCAACTCCATGACAGGGTTTTTCCCGTGTTTAGTGAGAACAGGACCCCCCTGTAGTGTAGCCTAAACACACACACAGCTATGATTAAATGTGAAACTTTATTACAAAAAAATTAAAAAAGAAATAAGTGAGTGAGAGAGAGAGAGAGACCTCAGCTGCATCCCCTCCGGCAGCTGCAGTTTTGTTGGTTCCTGTGGCAATGGTCTCCTGATCTTTTTTCTGATCGGTTGTAGGTGTAGGTGTACCCTCTGTGGCTGTGACCACTACACCCAGAGCCTGTAAGGCCTACACACACACACACACACACACAGTAAACTGAAGGACTGCTATGACTATAACATTTGTGTTCCACTGTTTTGCTTTCAGCACAAACTGTGACATATGAAATATGATACAGTGAGTGTACTCATGTGTGTGAGAGAGGGTGTGTCTGTGAGTGAGAGAGAGAAAGAGATGAGAGTGTGTATGTGTGTGAGAGAGAGGGTGTGTGTGTGTGTGAGAGAAAGCAAGAAAGAGTTAATGCGCACAAAAGCAAAAGAGGGGGGGGTGGATGAGTGTGAGTGAGTGGTAATAACGCACTTTTTGAGCAACGAGCAGCTTGGCATTGCGTTTCGAGGGTCCTGTCGCCTCATACGTTTTGCCCTTCACTTCAATGGCCATGGTGAAATGTGGACTGTGTTCGGGACCCGTTTGGGACACGAGTCGATACAGCAAACCGGGATGCAGCTGATTCAGCATCATCACAGCATTACTAGGCTCAATGACGATCTCTGTGCACACACACAAACACAAATTTAATCCAGTGCTGTATTTAGTGATTGGATAAAAACAGTAATGGTTTCAGTAAATGTTCTAGAGCATGTCACGCATGTGATGCTGTAATGAACACTGCAGGCAAAAGGGGGCACTCACACTCACACTCTCACAAATACAGTGACCGTTAGGGTAAAGAGTTTATTTTGGATCACCACTCTCTCTTGTAGAAAAATGTGGTAGAACATTATGTAACGTGGGCTGTGCGGCAGAATGCGGATTAAACAACTGCTCCGACATAAAACTAGAATTTAATATTACACTGATATGTAGTATTGTTGCACATGATTACATCACTTACTGTGTTTTAACAGAATTAATGTTTTTAGTCAGGGTTCCAGTTCATCCTAGAGCTAGCTTTGTATACAGAGGTACTCTCATGCTGGAACAAGTTTCAGCCTCTTAGTTCCAGCCTCTCTAGAACAAATGCTGGACGTTTCAAACTTGGGCGAGATGGCAGCATGTGCAGACGCAGCAGATAGGTGCTCCCAGACTAGCAACGGTTTCTTCATTATTTTGTGTTTATTTTATTTGTTAACTTTACTAACTCAAGTAATTGGTGTACACAGGATATCCGAACGGTCTAAACTCCTTAAAACCATAGAACTGTCAGGAGTTCACTTTTTAAAACTGCAACTTCATCCCATGCCAGGTGGGATGGAGTTAACTCCATCCCACCTGGGATCCCACCTGACTAAGGCAGCAATGCAAAAGTTACACACTGCTATTAGCAACCAGCTAACTATGCATCCAGATGGGGCAGTGATTGTGGCAGGAGACTATATTGACATTGAATTAAAGACAAGACTGCCAAAAAAAAAATCATTAAAAAGTACCCAACTAGAGAAAATATTTTGAGTTCTACACAAAATGTTCCAGGAGCAAACAAAGCCATCTCAGCTCCACATCTGCTTTCATCAGATCATGTTTCCCTGATGCTGACTCAGGTCTATAAGCCTCTGATCTGTAGAAAAAAATCAGCTTTTAAGACAGTCAAAGTTTGGCGTGAGGAAGTCACCGCACAACTGCTAGACTGTTAGAGCTGATTTAGAGCTGATGCTAGAGCTGATTTAGAGAAATATAATACATCAGTCCTGGCCTACACAGATTTCTGTACGGAGTCTATTCTAACAACCAAAACCCTCAAATCGTTCCTCCACCAAAAGCCATGGCTGGACGGTAATCTGCGGTCTCTGCTTGAAGAGTGTGATGCGGCTTATATTACAAAAACAGCTTCATTTGTATTTTCAAACACTTGTAATACCATTAATGTTTTACATATACCTCTATACTTTTTTATTGAAAGCATTTTTTGAATGGAAATTAGTTGAGATGCTGATGACATGAAATAGAAACATTAAATGGCAATGGCAAGCTGTAATAGAGGTATTTTAGTTACATTTAGGTTGCCATTGGTTTGTGAAGGTTAAAATATTAATTTTACAGTTCAGTGAAATTGCAATTTCAAATCTTCTTTCAATTTAATTACGTTCTGGACTCGTCTCGGATCCAGCCGTTAAGGACTTGGACTTGAGTCCAACTCTGCCGCTTTATGACTATTATTTAAGGACTTGTTCTCGACAAAGGTGGACTTGGACCCAACACAAGGAGTTACTGTGTCATCCACCAAAGAAGATGCTAAATAAAACAGTGATTCTTTCAGTGATTCAAATGGAGAAGAAAGAAACACCATGCCCAGAGTGAAAGGAGGCAAACTGAGGTCAGACATGTTCACAAGCAAATGCTTGTCTTCATGCATGTAGCTACTAGGAAAATGGCTAGTAGGGCTGTACGATTATGGCCAAAATGATAATCATGATAATTTGATCAATACTGAGATCATGATTACTCATTGATTTTAGGGACAACATATTTTTATTGCACCTTCACATTTAAATAAACAAACCGCTGCTTTCACCTCCATGTTGTTATACATTCCTGCTAATGTACAAATCTTTGAATCAAATTAGACTGATCCTTAAAATGCATCATCTCGTAAAAGCACAATATAAATAAAATTGTACCCAAAATATAGGATAAGTAAAAATAAAAATGCCATCAAACAAATGAAAATATGTAATCCAATATAACAATATGCAACCAAAAGAAAACAATTCAGGCGTATGCACAAAAGGCAATAACAGTGTTTACAGGAGGAGAGATGCAGCCAAATCACCCAATAAAGTGGCACAAATAAAAGCTCCGTGATCAACAAAAATTTACAATACTAACATGTTTTGTCCATCAGGATAATTTTCACAAATTTACACAACTTTTATGAAGTTTGAAACCTAAATACAATCGCCAGAGACAAAAAGCTAACCGTATGCTATAAACAAACTATACCACGGTCGCAAGCGCTGGATCTCACAGCGTGCACTTTAAGTGAAATTGATTTTGTTTACTTTCTACATGTGCATTTGTTATGATTTCTGTCCTATCTCTGCCCCTGTATTGTCACTGGTTGTTCCCTTATGTGTCATCATTAGTCTCAGCTGTTTTGTGTTCACCCTTAATTACGTTTGTCATTTAAACACCTGCTGTGTCATTGTTTGACACAATGTATTGCATGCTTTTTCCATGCATCAGGCTTTTGTTCATTGTTTCATCTCTCATAGTTTTGATCTTATTCTCGACCTTGTTGTTTGATTTTTGTTTAGCCTTGGTTTATGCCGGTATCCCGATCGCCTGTCCTTTTGCTTGTTTTTGACCATGCTATTGTCTCCCATTTTGGATTTGCCTGCCTCTCTTCAATAAAGATCTTATCTGCACTTGCACCCATCCTAAACCCTCATTACGTGACCATTAGCAAGCGCCTTTTTCAACACGTAAAAGCCTTTTTTTTTTTTTTAAATCACGAGTGGGGTTTTACTGGCGTATTTTATGTCGTAGAATAAAACGTAGGGCTGCACGATTATAGCCAAAATGATAATCCCGATCATTTTTTATCAATATTGAGATCTTGATTATTTATCACGATTATTAATTGATTTTAGTGACAACATATTTTTATTGCACTTTCAAATTTCTTAAGTTTTCTCATGCCACAATAGAACACACAAGTAGTCATGAGAAAACTTGAGCTACTCAATGATGACAGAATTTTGGAACATAGTGTGATCCATGACAAATTAATTTAACTTCTGATAAACTAAATTGAATATTTTCAGTAAATTTTACAGACTGTATGCAAAAAAACAACCATTAACCTGTTCCACCTTATAAACAAATACAATAAACATAAGTGTTCAGTCTTTGAAGTCTGCTCCTCTTAAATATATTTAAAGCTACAATATTATACATTTTCCACTGTCATGGTTCTGGACTGGAGTCAGTTCTCAAACTGCTCTGTGTATATTGTGCAGATATCTGAATAATCTCATATAGTATGATTGGGTGAGTTCATTTACCAGTCAGATGCAAAGCACTTTAGTTTAATGGTGTTCATTATTGACGCTCCGATCAGGATTTTTACAGCCGAAACTGATTCAGATACCAATCTTTTTTTGTTTAAACTTTAATCAGGAAGTCTATCATAAACAGTTAAATGTAAGCTCATTGCACCGAATAAATGTAAGCTGCTCATGTTCACTGTTAACTGCGTTAAAATAATAGCCATGAGATACTGTTGGTTAATTGATAAATAAACAAGCATAAAATATTTATTTTTAAATATCTTAAAAACAATAGAGTCTTAATTAAAAGTAGATTAACACAAGCATGATCCATATTCGGAAAAAAGCTAATAGCTTTCTAAGGAAATAGCGAACTAAGCTTAATGTCAAATTTATATAAATTGATTAAATGCAACACACAGTAATTAAACATTATTTAATTTCTCATTTTTTAATATATTTTATGAAATTATTATACCTTTATTTTATATTAAATTATTTATTTATAACTAAGCACATTTTCTGTCTTTACATTTTAATAGTTTTATTTTTGTTTGTTTATCAGTTTTAGATTGGTTCCCCAGTACAGTGTCCATGTCAGCTGAGAATATTATGTGTTGGGGGTTAAATCAAAACATGGAAACTGATGTTGACTGTTCTAGTGATATCTGGCAACCGTGAGTCTAAATGGAGTGAATTAGAGTTAGTGAAGGAGAGCAGCAGTGTACTGTATGTTTACAGACTGAACAGTTGCTACGCTTGATTATGATTGGTGAGGAATTTTTTAATAAAAAAGTTTGAATTAAACCCACCATGTAGCATTAGCATTATTATTAATTTACTCCGCATGAAGCCGCTGTGTCTACACGAGCAGGTGCAAGTTCCGGTCATTTTGCGGGATCAATAAAAGATGTCGGTTTGTGAGATAGGGAAGTTGAAGCAGATGATGTACAGAGTTACTTGTCATCATAATGGCTTCTTTGCAGTATTTCCACACTTGTTCAGTTGACTGAAATGATGAAAGCAGTGTGAAAATAACTGTTGCATGGGGTAGATGCATTTTTGAGTTGTAGTTTTCATTCCAATTGTATTATACAACTTCGAACAGGTCACTCGCACCGTTGCAAATAAATATTTATTCACAGTCGCACAAAATACTTTTCAGTCACAAATGCGAGTGTGATGACATTCGGCGTGATGACATTTAATGTCCTCAACAACCTCTGTAGTGCCATTTCGCATCATGTTGTCATGATTTCTCCTCGCGCAATGCGCTGGAGCTCGAAGTGAAGCTGGCAGCTCGAGGCTAAAACGCTAACTCCGTTTCGGGGTTTTGATATTACAAAATGACGTCATCCCTGCGCCACTCTATGGTGATTGGCTGTAAGTGTAGGAAGTGCTTAATTTGATCTGCAGCGGAGATTTCTATTAGCAGAGGACGAACTTTAAACGTTATTATCGCAGTCGATCATGTTCATTTAATTGTGGGCTGTCTAAATCAAAATCGCGATCGATATTCGATTAATTGTGTAGCCCTAATAAAACGTGAAAATATATTGAGCTTTTGTTCACCACAGACCTTATTTCAGGATTTTAACCAAAATCCCATTCAAAAAACCCACTGACTTTGGGATGGAACCGGAAGGGCTAAAATGTTTCCTATGAGTGGAGAATGAACTTTATACGTCAATATCGCAGTCAATCATGTTCATGTAATCGTAGGCAGTCAAAATCATAATCGTGATCAATATTCAATTAATTGTGTAGCCATAATGGCTAGTAAGATCGCTAACACAACAGTAAATAATCATGTAACATAGAGAGAGAGAGAGAGAGAGAGAGAAACATGCCTTTGCGAGGGATTTTACTGCTGCTCGACTCTTCATCTGAGGCTGACTCCAGCTGCCGCTTCATCACACACAGTCCTGGCACCGAGGTTTGGGCTGCATAAAACACACACAAACACACACTCAAAACAAGGCTAACTGTATGAGAACTGGGAATAAGAACAAAAGCATTTAAAAAGGTATTATACAGAAGTGTCAGATCTGCAGACAGGATGATGAGGAGCAATGCTAGTGTGTGTGTGTGTGTCTCTTACAGATGAGTGAGTCGCTGTACATGTGCCCCACTTTCGGTGACAGGCGGTTCATCCCCAACACTTTGTGGATTTGTCCAAATGCCATCAGCCGCAAAGCAAACTGGGAAATAAAGAGAGAATACTTACAGCTATGAAGGACATCACACACAGCACCGACACACACCCATCACACATCAATGTAGATCTGTTATACACTGCAGAGCTGTTATTGTGGATATTTTAACCACAACAGAACTCCACCCTTCAGGAATAGGTCCCGCCTTTCAGGATTTCTGGGTTGTTTGTGCTCCAGTGTTGGACTTCATGCGGCGCTGTGTAGACCGATCAGCGGCCGACTTGAAGCTGTGCACGGCAGTTAGAATTTGTGTCACTGTGACGTATGAGATGAGATCAAAATACTGTGATAGCGATACGAGGCCAGTCGGCTCCCTCAGCTAGTGCAGCTTCTCCAGAGCGGCTGTACAAGCTCTGATGATGACACAGCTATTTCAGCACGATGAGGTGCTTTTCATGTTTATTCTGACACCTTCAGTTCCACTAAGGCTCACAAATCCTTATTTTTATAACAGTAAAAACCATTTTTGTGTGCTCTTAATGTTATATTGTTTCATGTTTATCAAAATAAAACTGATAAAAAAAAAAATAAATAAAAAAAATTTTTATATACAGTGCCTTGCGAAAGTATTCAGCCCCCTTGAACTGTTCGACCTTTTGCCACGTTTCAGGCCTCAACCATAAAGATATAAAACTGTAATTTTTTGTGACATAAAGCAAAACATAAAGCAAAATCTACAATGGAATGGTTCACAAATAAACATATCCAGGTATTAGAATGGCCAAG
>JAFFST010040912.1:19372-34854 GCA_022414735.1 Noturus placidus
CGGGACTCGAACCCCGGACCCTGGAGGTGTGAGGCGGACGTGCTAACCACTAAGCCACCGTGCGCCCTCGGCTTAAATGTAGTTTTAAAGAGAATTCATGTACAAACAGTAAAACAATGGCGGATGGAAAATGGGACAAGGTTTATAAAACAAGGGATAAGGTTCTCCACCCGCTGCACACTCCAGGCACATTCTTCTACAGATGCTAACTACCTGATAATGTTTGTGCTCACAAGGTAGAACATGTACTGGACAGACTGCTGTCCTTCACTGGCACAAACCTGAGGGAGTATGTGTCGCATCTCTACAGGATTCATGGTGAAGCTGTGTACAGTGGGAGGAGCATGTCATTCACGTGATGCCCCAAGGTGTGAACACAGGGAATGAACCAGGCTTGTGCAATATAAGTTTCAGTTTTAAGTGTGTAATAATATCACAAGTAGGTGATTCTGCAGTAATGTGCAATAAACCATTAAAAAACAAAAAAAAAAACAAAAAAACAATAAAACGAAAAAAAAAAAAAAATTCAACATAATCCTTTTATAAGTCAGTTTTCTGTCCACTTGGCAGACATTTTGACCTTTGACCTTCAGCTCAAAGTGTTTGAATGTGTCTGAGTGCTGACTGGCGCCGGAAAGCAAAAACACGTTGATAATTATATTTCGTATTTCATCACCTTCTCATCATCACCATTAACATTACTTGTAAATTGTTAAAACACTTCATCGAGGGCCCATTGAATCTTTTATCTCAAAATATTCGTTCATTTTTTTCTCTTTCTGATGAATCCAAAAGCACCGATTTCAACATGTTTCAGCTGAAACTTTTTGTTCTCATCAGAAAGAAATACAAATATAATAACCAATGTTAAATTTATACTTATTTAATGTGAGCCAAGTCAATCTGTTAAGCTGCAGAGCTCCGACACATAATGTGTGTAAATGTTAGCAGATCAAGTAATATAATGAGGGTATAACATCTTGTAAAGACGAGTAAACAGTTATATCACACAAGCCAAGTCTGAACACAAACTAAAATATTCACTTATTAACTCATTTCAACGTTTTTGCTGCAAAGCAACCCCTTTATTTTTTTACACGCACGCCTGCAAGAGTTATTAAACTGCGGAAGGTGGGGTGTGTCTGTATCTGTGTGCATGTGTGTGGGTGTGTGTGTGTGTGTGTGTGTGTGTGTACCTCTGGCTTGCCCGTGCTCCATCTGCTCCCTCACTACAGGGGATGTGAGGTGGACCTTCATGTTCAGCACAGGTTCTGTTACAGTCTGCACTGTTACAGCAGCGTCCTCAACTGCTGGAGTGATCACATACTCGCCCTCCATCTGGTCCTAAACACACACACAAATTACACTCTATGTAAATATCTGTAAACCAGCTTGTAAACAAAGCACTTTGATATTGTGCAGAAAAGTGTGGAGGTGTCAGTTAAAATGTGCCATGAGGTAGTGTGTTTTTTTCCCCACCTTCATCACTTCCTGAAGTTTGTTGGTGATGGTGTTCAGTAGGTTTTGTGTCGGTGTGTCACTGCAGAGCATCACGAGCTCCAGGTCCATGTCCTGCTTCAGCAACAAACCCTTCGCCACCAACCCCACTCTCCGTACCCCCTGGAGCTTATTACCCCCACTGTAACACACACACACGAACATTAAAACCACTCTCTGTCCCCCTTACCGCAGCTTATTACCCCCGGCGCTGGTGTTATCTATAATCTGTAGATAATGACATCCCAGAATAAAACACCTCGTAGCATCTTGTCTATTCAGCCAGCTAGCGACGGTCTTCAGTCCGTTCTCCACGTGGGACACCATGTCCTGCACGGCCTGCAGCTCCTCCGCACACGGATACACACTCACATGTTTGGCCTTAACGTGACGATCCTCAATGACGAATAGGCGCTGAGGGAGCAGCTTCTCCTGTTAGCACATGGAATAAAGCTTAACACGTGTAGACAACGTCTTGCTCCCACACAGTCTGAATTCTAAGAACCCAATGTTCTATGTGTAATAATAACAATAATAATAATAATAACAACAACAACAACAGTGTTGGACACTGAGGTGGTGTTTAACTCACAGGATCAGGAGGAACTTCAGCTTCTCTCTGCTTCATCTCAGCCACACAGGCGTGGTACTGCCGCAGTTTATCTTCATAACACACACACTCATACCAGTAGCGCAGTTCCTCATACCTCACACACACACACACAGGTAAACACCAGATCAATACAAATTCACACAAAAAATCACTAACAAATTGTAAAAATGTAAATTATACGCATGAAGATAACAGCTGTGTAAACAGTGTGTTTGTTACCTGTTGTAGTCACGTGGGTGAAGTGTGTGTCCCTCCTGAATCAGTGAGTCCCAGTACAGAAGCTCGTCATAAGCCTCTTGTTCATCCCACACACACTGCATGATGCTCGCTAACACTTACACACCTGAAACATATGTTTATAATCTGGTTAGTATAAGTGGAGTGACTGCTGTACACGTCCCTGTCTGTGCCCTGTTACTATGGAAATGATAACGTATCAGAACGAGCGCATTAATAATTATAATAATAATAATGATGTGACCCTGATAAGGAGTAAGCGGTTGAAGATGGATGGATGGATGGATGATAACAACAACAGCAAACACGCGCTACTGTCAGAGCTGCTGTTCTAGAAAATTAATCAACACTTTCTGACCAATCACAAACCAGAACTCAGCAGCAGCGTGGTGGAAATATAGTTGTTAAAGAAAACATTTCAATTGCGTCGTTGCTCGTTAGTTAGCTTAGCTACCTAGCATTATGGTCAGTGTTGCGTTAAGAGTAATAAAAATATCTGACTAACATATCTTTATCTACATAATTGCTGTCATTTTATCACTATTAAACCTGATATTTGACCTGTAAACGATTTAACGGTTTGAACTCAAGCCGCGTAACTCTTCACTTTCTATAGTGTTAATCAAAAATAATCTTTCAAATACTGAATAATCAATCATAGTCATATGCAAAACCCGTATCTGTCATAAAATCCCATTTATCTCCAATATTATTTCCATAATAAACTAACCTCAGTGGGGATAAGAACACTGCGTTTGCGATAAAAGACTCGATGGTGTGCTTCCGGTGCATCAAGTAGAGTTTCCGGGACAACCCTGTAAATAACCAATAGAACAGCGAGGAAGTCTGTACCTCGCCAACAAAACCGGAAGTAAAATTCTGAATTAGTAGATTTCTTGTTTGTTTTCTGACAGCGCCGCGCGAGCACCATAAACAAACCGAAAAAGAAGACCATAAAACTCTAATAAACATAATAATCCAAAGGACCGCGAGCTTTAGGACTGAACACGCGCTCCCGCGAGATCCAGGTCCGATACACACCTCTACATCCGGGCATTTTGGCTTCAGAAAACTCGAACGTTAAAACAAAACCGTCGTAAATTATTTACTTGCACTCATAAATACTCACAAATATAAATACTCAGACCCAGAAAAAAAAACACTGCCGTAAACTAAAATTTTTTTTCTTACTGTTTATTTTTCATGTCAGTTATTAAGGACCACACACACACACACACACACACACACACACAGGTATGTAGAAATTTATATTTAATTTCGTATTTTATTTAGATGTACAAATGACATTCATTGAATTAAACACTTCAAATAAAAGTAAACCTGGACAGCCGAGTACAGATCAAGGCGCGTGAATGCGCACACACACACACAACACAGCATGTTGGTGTAACAGAGGAGTCATCTCACACTGTATAAAACACTTTAAAAATCATCTTCCACATGCAAGGTAAAAATTCAGAGTGCAAAGGGTAGTGTACATTCAGATGGTGTGCCCTTCTTAGGCTTCCTCAGTAGTGTCCATGACATCACTGTATCTAACCCCTATACACTTGTCTTCTTTATTTGAGAAAAAAAAAAAACACGTTATAGACACATTATAAAACAGTTACTAAATTAAAACCACTAAGTGTGGAGCTGCCCCACCTCCCTACACAGCCTGGCCAATCAGCTGAGCAGATTCTGAATGGGGCAGTATGGGGGTGGGGCTACGGGCATGGTCCGGTTTGAGATTAAGGATGTGATGTCGCAGATGGATCAGCCAGTCTTCTTGAACAGAGAGGGGTCCACTGAACACCTGCTCACAGAACCTACACACGCATGTGCACACACAGACACACAATCAGACAGGGCTATGTGTGTGATATGCACAGGTGTAGGTGTGTCTGTGTAGCTCACCTGCACTTCAGTGAATAAATCTTTCCCACCAGTTTAACTAGGCTTGTTTCAGGTGGGCGGGGCACCAGAGAGGGGGCATTACCCACACGCTTCAGAGCCCCCACCATTCTGAGAGGGAATAGTTTAGGAGGCCGACGGTCAGAACCTGCAAGGAATAAAAAACAAACACACATAAATAATATACCCTTAAAATATACTTCAATAAGAAAGAAAGCTATATAAGTAAAACTCAAACATTTGACCTTAATGTGACCCTGACCCTGTTTGGATTCAATCCAAAATCAGTTCATCTGCTTGTCCGTATAAATCCTATAAACATTCATCCACATGTTCTCGAGATATCGCGCTAACCAATATGTAACAGGAGCATGGGCACAAAATTAACGCCTCCTTCACCTAGTCACAGAGTAGAGTCGAATGTAACTAGAGTAGAATGTAATAGCACACACAACCTATGTAGTTCAGATTTGACTCAGACTCTACTTTGTGCACTTAAACAGAAGACACTCACACTTGGTGCACTCTGTAGGATGTTGAAGCAGTTATTCCCTACACTATCTAGTGCATTAGCGGGAGAGGAAACATACAGGACAATGTGTTTCTTGTTAATAATACATTTATATGATGTAACTAATGACTAATATGTAATTAAAGCTGAACAGGAAGTGAGGTTACTGTTTTTCCATTACCATGGTCAACACCTGAGTGGGGGGCAGAGCGATGGGATGACAATTTCCTATGGGAAGAGGAAGAGAGACCAGCCCCAGTTTTACCCTGCCGAGCTCCAGGAAACAGGCGGCTTACACCGGAGCGGGCGGAGTCAGCATCAGAGGAGCGAACTGGAGAGCAGACACGCCTCTGTCTCACACACACACACATTCAATATTTGTTGTATGTCTACATAATGGTTGTATCAGGTATATTTTGTCCATGTTTCTGTGTGTATGCATGAATGTATGTATGTGCGTGTGTACCTTGCGAATGTGTGGTAAAGTTCCCTGCATGTAGAGCTGATGAAGGGCAGCGACCTTCTCAGGCTCTCTGCTCATCCACTGGCTGAGGGCGGCGATTGGTGATTGGCTGGAGCTCCACTGCTCCCCCAGCTGGCGGAGGTGAGCACGTGCATGACTGGCTAATGCCTTCCTGTTCTCAAAGTCAAATCCACACAGCTCACACGTAGCCTCAAATGCTGCATGGGCACACACACACACGTTTTTTTTTTTTTTTAACTTGTTTTTAAATTACTTTTTGGTTACTAACAGATCTTGAATTTTCTGACAATTTAGTTAACATTTTAGGTAAGTCGCTCTATATAAGGGTGTAAAGGTAAAGAACCTAAGTCTCTCATCTCAGGTATCCCCCCCCAGTAAGTGTCAACACTCTCCATACTAGCTTAGCAGTGCTTGTGTACCTGAAAGTAAACACTACAAGAGTTAAACCCTACAGAAGTGATGTAGTGACAGTTGTACCTGAACCTGCACTGTCCATCTCTGTTTTCTCTCTGCAGAAGTCTACGGGTAACGGTGTGCCCTCCGCCCCCTGCCCTCTGCCCTCTCTGATCATCAGCTCGTGCAGCGTGTCGATAGGTGAAGCGCAAGGGGCCCACTTCACTCCCAGTTGGCGCAGGTGAGCACGGGCATGGCACGACAGAGCTTTACGGCTATCGAACAGATCACCGCAGTAATCACACCTCACAGGCTCAGCCACGCTCACCTCCACCTGTGGGCCTGATACACGTGATTGCGCACACGCACACACACACACACATACACACTACATAAATAATCTGGTTTGGTATAAGTTGTGGTATCAGGTGTGTGTTGATATTTATATCACACTAATATTATGACTGTAGCAGAAAGTCCACAGTGGACAATAACAAGGTGGAAAGAAGCTCAACATTTACTTGTAGTTAGACTCTGATTGGCTGGAAGTGTAGTGTACTCAGCAGATGATTGGACAGTAGTAAAATTCAACTGAGTTGAGGGTGGAGGAGTAGTTTTTGTTTTTGCAGACTGATGTTCAGTAGAGATGTCCAACTCCATCGGCTCATCTTTCGGTTTGGACACGGCCATCCTTGTGCCCTTTCTGGCTTTGGGCACTCGGACAGCAGAGGAGCCTGGTGCAGGAAGAGGCGGAGATTCAGATGGAAGCTTGGTTTGAGCAGGAGTCAAGGGTGTGGCCTGCGTGGGTAGAGTTAAACTACTACCACTACGGCTAGCCATCAGCTCTCTGAGTGTCGCCATCGGTGAGCCGTGAGCCGTCCAATCGGTGACGCCAAGCTGGCGCAAGTGAGAGCGGGCGTGGCTCGCCAAACTCTGGGTCTTCTTAAAATTCTCTCCGCAAAACTCACAGTTCACATTCTTTGATGAATCACCTGACAGGAAATAGCATGGCATCACTTAAGCAGCACTGAGGTTTGGGCTGAACAGAAATACACACACACACATACATACATATATATATATATATATATATATATATATATATATATATATATATATATATATATATAAAATACACACTCACTGTCTCCTTGTGTTTTCTCTCTTGCTGATGAGTGCTTCTTCTTTTTAAATGGAGGTGTGGTTACCAGAGCAGTGGGTGGGTCCTGTCCCTCTAGCCCCACCTCCTTTTGGAGCAGATCATGCAGGACCTGTATGGGCAGAGCTTTAGGGTCCAGCTCCACCCCAAAATGGCGCAGGTGAGCTCGAACATGACTGGCCAGGCCCTTCTTCGTCTCATACCACGCCCCACACAGCTCACACACATATACACAATCACGCTGGGACACACCTGGAATCTCTACTGTCCCCACATGTACACACGCACACAGACACACACAGGTCAGGTCTGTGGTGCTGAACATTCACAGTTCATGATATTTACACAACATTATTGTGTTCATCTGCAAGCTGTTCTACATTACACTTTAAAATGGACCTCACTCCTGCAACACGGGATCAGTGTGTGTGTGTGTGTGTACTCACTCAGGTTGAGGTGAGTGTCTGTTTCCTGTGGGGCTCCCAGTGGTTTGGACAAAGCTGGGAGAATGGGCAGAGTCTTGGGTGGTTTGTGGTGATGGACTGGAGATGATGAGGATGAAGATGAGGAGGATGAGGAATCTCTCAATGATGCAGGGGCAGGAAAACACGGTCTCTTCACCAGTTCACCAATTTTGATCTTCAGTTTGGTTCCTGAACCATGTTTGGCTCCATGTTTACTGGTGTGTTTGGTTCTGTGTTGCGTGTGTTTTGGCGTGGTGTGTGTGTGTTTGGATGTAAAGGGCAAAGCCCCGTCCCTCTCAGTGATCAGTTCATACAGCAGGCTGATGGGGGCACCGCTGCTCTCCGACACACATACCCCCAGCTGACGCAGGTGAGACCGGGCATGGCTCGATAACCCTCGCCTAGTCTCAAAACACATACCACACACCTCACACAAATGTGTGGCTGCTATACACACATACATACATATACACACACACACACACACACACACACACACACACACACACACACACAAAGTCAGTGTGAAATCTGCACTACCTGCTTCATATGAACTCATCGGAGCTCTGAGAACACAGTTAATAAAGTCAGCACTTTAATTAAAAGTGTAGGCGTGTGTGCATACTTACACTCAGCCTCATCACCTGTTCCCTGTTCACTAACAGGAAACTCAGCAGCACTCTTTCCTGCCATCTCTCCATCCTTCTCCACAACTCCACCCTTCTCCATGACTCCTCCCACTAGAGAGACACTCCCAGCGTAGTGAAGGTGACAGTAAACTGCTGAATAAAGAGTGTTACATGTGAAAAAATGTGAAGTCACCAGCGCTGTGACAGAATTTTACACGTAGGAACATTGAGACGAAGATAATTTTTTCAGCCAACCCTGTTAAAGTAAATGGTTTATCTCCCCACCACCAGCGCTCAAAAATACACAGGACAGCGTTGCATGTGAAACAAAACGTCTAATAATCTAATAATCTCCACATGGACTGGCGACAGTTTCATTGTTTTCTCTGTGTGATGATGGGATTTAGAATAATCTCAGCTGCACAGGAGTTCATTCATTAATTTAATCATGTCTAATATTCTAATGTACAAACCCCGACAGAGGCCTTGCACTGTATTTTAAATGCATGCTGTATGTGGTTTTATAATATTAAAAGAAGGATAACTGTTAGTTTAAAAAGATTACAACAGCACTGTATTGACTTTTTTGTTGTTGTTGTTAAACCCCATCGAGTTTCAATTTGGCTAACATTAAAGTTGACCTGTATTATGTTTAAGTTTACAGCACATAGTTCAGTATACAGATTTGAATACAAACCTACTGAAAACTGCTACAATAAACACACTGAACTACTAAAGTTATTTAAATTCACGCTAATAAAAGCAACTTTTCCTTTAATAATAAACCCATGCTTTAGCTACTTAACTAGCCTTTGGCTCGGTAATAAAAGAGTGTAAAATGCTCTGTAACAGGACTGATTTATCTCCGGATTACCAACACAGAACATTATGAATGCCGTTATCATTCTCACAGCGTGTTTTCCGCATAAAATGAATATCTGAAAGTGTTTAAAGATTCATATTTTTGTTACCTGAGTGTGTGAGTGTGTGTGTGTGTGTGTGTGTGTACGTACGTGTGTGTTCGTAACACAGCGTTATTGTTTGGGATCAGCCGGGAGCAGGAAGTCCTGATTAATCGATCCGGAACAATCGATCTACAGCCAGCAGGCGGAAATAATCGATAAAGCCGGAAACTGATCAGTAAAGGAAGTGCTACATGGAATGAGATTTTGGATCCAAGTGAAAAATGAATAACAATACCATCAAGGTGTAAAGAAATAGCACAGAAAAATACAATGCAAGGAAAAAAAAAAAAAACAACAACCCTAAAAACCAAAATGTTTGAATGATTAAGACATTAGAGAGGATTTTCATCAAGCTGGATGTGTAAAATCTGTTTACATTTGTTCATTTAACAGACGCTTTTTATCCAAAGCGACTTACAACTGAGGAAATACAAGCAAAGCGATATATCAAGCGGAGAACAATACAAGTAGCGCTGCTATATAAGATCTTTTAATTGAGTTCTAGATAAGCAAAGTGTGCAGAGTAGAGGTGTATGAAGTCTTTGGATTGAAAATCTTTTGCCAATTTGAACTTCAAATGAGATATTTCCCCAACATGCATTTAAAACATTTGTATTATCAATGGGACTTGAGAGAGAAGTATATAACCCCAAATACATTACGTAACTTGTGAAATGTGAAAGATTACAGCGTTTATGGATGTTTGGGTGTGTGGGTTATGGGATATAATGAGTCTTTATCAGGCACATATACAGTTGAGCACAGTGAAATTGTTTTTGCATACCCTCAGGAAGCTGGGGTCAGGGTGCAGGGTCAGCCATGATATGGTACCCCTGAGCAGAGAGGGTTAAGGGCCTTGCTCAGGGGCCCAGCAGTGGCAGCCTGTCAATCCTTCCGATCAGTAACTCAGAGCCTTAACCGCTAAGCCACCACTGCCCCATAGCGCCATATGGACAGAAGGGGAACATGGAGACGGTGCTCACTAGATAAAGGTCTATTCAGGAAAGCCAGGTAATATAGAATATATTGATAAAGTGTCATTCACTATGTATAACCAACATTTAGAATTATTACTTAGAAGCATAATTTAATCATCAATATTAGTTAACAAGCATAATCTATATGTATAATCAGAATTTTGAAGCATAATCTAAATCCATAGAACACTTTATGATCAACTTATATTCTAAGTGTGTATTGAGTTAGATGAATAACTGTACAATTATTGTTTTTCCGTTTCATCCTGCACCTTTCTGCACAAGCAATAAATTGGCATTAGACATTTGCTGAAACTGCTTTTGTAAGTAAACAAACTTGCTGAGTTAGGATAGGGCCTTCGGAAAGGAGGTATATATCTGCTAGCATGGCAGATAGAAGCAGACAGAAGCTCATTGAGACATAAGAAGGAAGTGTTGGTCAGAGAGAAACAAAAAACAAAGATTCTGTCTGAGTGAAACCTTTTTTCCCCCCTCAATCAACACACCGGACCTTTAACTTTTAGGATCTTTTAACTAACACACACACACACACACACACACACACACACACACACACACACACATGCGACGGGAGAATAAACTGGATTTTTTTCATAAATACATCACCAGTTAGGATTAGAATGAATAAGATTATATGGTGTATAACTTTATTGACACATTATCACAAGTGGAATCAAAACTACTGGAATTTATTAGTGATGACAGATTTGAAGGTGTGAGAATAAAAAAGAACCAAGGCAGTGGTCAGCAGAGCATCCAGCCAATCAGGATTAAGCTCTGACATCAACATGGAGTCGGTACAGTGGAACTGCAGCATCTGAATGTGAACTTCAGCATTGCACACGCAAGAAATGACATTGTAAAAACATGTGACGTATTAAACCTCAGTGTTAACATTACCATGTAGATTTTCATAAACATTACATAAAAAAGATAAGAACACTTGGCAGATTTAACGCTATTGGAACCGAAAATTTTGAAACATTGAGAAAACATTCTACTAACTTACAGTAGTATGTATGTGTCACTGGTGAATTTACTCTACACACACACACGCACACACACGCACACACACACACACCATGACATTTTATTCACACAACTTAACATTTGTTTGTTTCACTAATGAAGCGTACAGTAAGAGTGTGCCAAATAACACATTAAACACACAACCGTGAACACTTCTTTACTTACACAATAACAAACACTTGAACACTACTTCACAGTGGAACACATCTCACAGAAGCAAAAACTAAATGTAAAGGATTATGGGTAAAAACTCTTAACTGCAAAGTATGATGTCATACACACTGAGCACACTGTCTGACTCACTGTCTCACTCACTGTCTCAGTGTCAAGTGTTGATTACGATGTTCTCAGGCCATCACCATGCACTGTATTTAATTGCTGCATGTCCTTTAACAGACCTGCAAACTGCTCCTCCTGAAAACACACACACACACACACACACACACACACACACACACACACACACAACAATGCAGTAACCTTTACCCCAAACTGTCAATAACAATAATAAATATCAACAATAATATTATTATTATTAATATTATTAATAATAATAAAGCTCCATCCACTTACCAACACATTCATCCGTTCAGCTGCTGCCAGAGCGACACTAAGCTTCCTCTCATCTTCCTCACGCTCCTCCTCAATCACACCCAGTCTGCACACACACACGCACGCACACACAAAAAACTGCATCACAATGCACACTAATATTGAGGGGAGGTGACACACAGTGATACTGTAGGCTGATTAATTTGATGTGTAATTTAAATTTCAGTGACAGTGCAGGTATGAGAGCAATGCACCTTTACTGTCCTAATAACATCACACTTATACTGGCTACTTACATGTCCTGTGTGTGTGCATGTATGTGTGTGTGTGTTACCTGAAGGTGGTGCTGGCGAGCTGCTCCTCTCTCAGAGCTAACATACTGCGCAGTTCCTGCATTTCGGCCTGCAGATGCGCCTGCTGCTCCTGACTCACACTGATGAAATCCTCCAGCCGCTTCGCCATCTCCAGCTCACGATCCGTCACCTGCTCCACCCCCAAACGCAGCTCAGACAGCTCTTGAGCATGCTGGGAAATACACATACGCACACGCACAAGCAGAGTGACATCTGTCAAAGCACTGGTTGCGTCACAAGAAAGAGGCCGTGAGTGGGACAAAGCGGGTGTGTTTTTATGACAGAGTGTTTTTTGAGACATTATCGGTATTTGAGACAGAGTCAGTGTTTGAGACAGAGCAGGTGTTTGAGATAGAGCAGGTGTTTGAGACAGAATCAATGTTTAAGATAGAGCAGATGTTTGAGACAGAATCAGTGTTTAAGATAGAGCAGGTGTTTGAAACAGTCAGTGATTGAGATAGAGCAGGTGTTTGAGACAGAGTCAGTGTTTGAGACGGAGCAGGTGTTTGAGACAGAGCAGGTGTTTGAGACAGAATCAGTGTTTAAGATAGAGCAGGTGTTTGAGATAGAGTCAGTGTTTAAGATAGAGCAGGTGTTTGAGATAGAGTCATTGTTTGAGACAGAGCAGGTGTTTGAGACAGAGTCAGTGTTTGAGACAGAAACAGTGTTTAAGATAAAGCAGGTGTTTGAGACAGAGTATGTGTTTGAGACAAAATCAGTGTTTGAGACAGAGCAGGTGTTTGAGACAGAGTCAGTGTTTGAGACAGAGCAGGTGTTTGAGGCAGAGTCAGTGTTTGAGACGGAGCATGTGTTTGAGATGAAGCAGGTGTTTGAGACAGAGTCAGTGTTTGAGACAAAGCAGGTGTTTGAGACAGAGTCAATGTTTAAGACAGAGCAGGTGTTTGAGACAAAGACATTGTTTGAGACAGAGCAGGTGTTTGAGACAGAGTCAGTTTGAGACAGAGCAGGCGTTTGAGATAGAGCAGGTGTTTGAGACAGAATCAGTGTTTAAGATAGAGCAGGTGTTTGAGACAGAGTCAGTGTTTGAGACGGAGCAGGTGTTTGTGACAGTCAGTGATTGAGATAGAGCAGGGGTTTGAGACAGAGTCAGTGTTTGAGACGGAGCAGGTGTTTGAGACGGAGCAGGCGTTTGAGACAGAGCAGGCGTTTGAGATAGAGCAGGCGTTTGAGACAGAGCAGGTGTTTTGAGACAGAATCAGTGTTTAAGATAGAACAGGTGTTTGAGACAGAGTCAGTGTTTGAGATAGAGTCAGTGTTTGAGATGGAGCAGGTGTTTGAGACAGAGCAGGTGTTTGAGACAGAGTCAGTGTTTGAGATGGAGCAGGTGTTTGAGACAGAGCAGGTGTTTGAGACAGAGCAGGTGTTTGAGACAGAGTCAGTGTTTGAGACGGAGCAGGTGTTTGAGGCAGAGTCAGTGTTTGAGACGGAGCAGGTGTTTGAGACAGAGCAGGTGTTTGAGAAAGTAAGTGTTTGAGATAGAGCAGGCATTTGAGACAGAGCAGGCGTTTGAAATAGAATCAGTGTTTAAGATAGAGCAGGTGTTTGAGATAGAGTCAGTGTTTGAGACGGCTGTGGCTCAGTCGGTAGAGCGGGTTGTCCACTAATCCACTAATCGTGGGGTTGGTGGTTTGAATCCCGGCCCGGGTGATCCCATGCCGAAGTGTCCTTGGGCAAGACACTGAACCCTAACTTGCCCCCAATGGCAAGCTAGCACCTTGCATGGCAGCTCTGCTACCATTGGTGTGTGAGTGTGCTCTCATTTGTAAGTCGCTTTGGATAAAAGCGTCTGCTAAATGAATAAATGTAAATGTAAATGAGACGGAGCAGGTATTTGAGGCAGAGTCAGTGTTTGAGATGGAGCATGTGTTTGAGACAAGTTCGGTGTTTGAGACAGAGCAGGTGTTTGAGAGAGAGTCAGTGTTTGAGACGGAGTCTGTTTTTGAGACAAAGTCAGTGTTTGAGGCAGACCAGGTGTTTGAGGCAGAGTCAGTGTTTGAGACAGAGCAGGTGTTTGATGCAGAGTCAGTGTTTGAGACAGCACAGGTGTTGAGACAGAGTCAGTGTTTGAGGCAGTGTCAGTGTTTGAGACAGAGCAAATGTTTGAGACAGAGTCAGTGTTTGAGGCAGAGTCAGTGTTTGAGAGAGAGTCAATGTTTGAGAGAGAGTCTGTGTTTGAGACAGAACAGGTGTTTGAGATGGAGTCAGTGAATTGTATGTTACTTTATTTTAGAAAACCATGGAGACCATGATAATGATGATGTTCAGCATGAACGCACACCTTATCTAGCAGTCTTGTCTCTTCTTGAACATGTTTGATCTGATGCTGCTCTTTGATCCAGGGAACAGGAGCAGGTGCAGGTTTATCAATCATAGCCTACGCACACACACACGCACACACGCACACGCACACGCACACACACACACACACACACACACACACACAGGGATTAATGCAGTTAATACAGATGCAGATGCAATTAATACAGATGCAGTGCAATATCAGTGCATCACCACATTTACTCTTGCTCCTTCTCTCATTTGAGGTTCTCCATCAGCCTACCACCTACCACTAGACCTTTTGAAGAGCCCTAAGGTCATAAAATGCTCACGTGCTGTGGTGGTGAGATCTCCATGCTGGAAGCTTCATTGTTCTTATCTTGGCCGTTGGGGGTCAGGTCAGTAGTGCTGGTCTGTCTCTTCAAAGGATGGCGGGTGTGTCTCTCAGAGGCAGGAACGCTCTGCGTCCTCATCACCTGCTTCCGGTGTTTGTCCTTGGCATGTACAGGGCGTGGGTCTTGGGGCAGGTGCTGAACTGACTTTTCCAGTGGGCTGTACTTGCTGAGGTCTCGGGGAGGAATGTAAGTGGGCTTGGAAGCTTCACAACTGTAATAGAATGAACAAAACAAACATTATTGCTCAGTGCAACAACAACCAGAAACAAATACATCCAGAAGTTCCTTGAAAATCCCACTCCTGAACAATTTCACTGCTGAGCATTCCCATTACTGAGCATTCTCCACTCCTAAACATGATTAGAAGTGATTAGAAGTCAGAGATTTTCCCATTACCTGCTGCAGTTGATCCGGGGAACGTCTGGGCTGAGGTGCTCAGTGATCTGGTTCAGGATGGACGGTAGCGGCTGCAGGTTGTTTATAGTTTCCTGAGACAAACAGGAAGTTGTTTAGTCTTTCAGTTCACTGCACAACCAAAGTAAAGCGAGATTCTAAGATCATTTAAGTTATAATTTCCTCCAAGTTCATTTTTGCTTGCAGAGTTAAGCGGAGAAAAGTATATTTGAAGAAAGACTGAACAAAATGTGCATTAAAATTATGAATGAATTGTGTTTCATAGCACCAGCAGCATATACAGTGGTGTGAAAAAGTGTTTGCCCCCTTCCTCATTTCCTGTTCCTTTGCATGTTTGTCACACTTAAGTGTTTTGGAACATCAAACCAATTTAAACAATAGTCAAGGACAACACAAGTAAACACAAAATGCAATTTGTAAATGAATGTGTTTATTACTAAAGGTGAAAAAAAATCAAAACCATCATGGCCCTGTGTGAAAAAGTGATTGCCCCCCTAAACCTAATAACTGGTTGGGCCACCCTTAGCAGCAACAACTGCAACCAAGTGTTTGCGATAACGTGCAATGAGGCTTTTAC
>JAFFST010040912.1:57061-69794 GCA_022414735.1 Noturus placidus
AAATTGGTTTGATGTTCCGAAACACTTAAGTGTGACAAACATGCAAAGGAACTGGAAATGAGGAAGGGGGCAAGCACTTTTTCACACCACTGTAAATAAAGTATGTGTACTAGACTATAGTAGTGTACAGTAATGTAAATTATGTGTGTGTGTAGCAGTGTTGTAGTGTGGACCTCCTGAAGCTGCATGAGCTCTGCCTCCAGGTTCTTGGCCTTCTTTTCGCTCTCTTTAGCGGTAGTGAGAACTTCCTCTCGGGCCGCTCGGGCGTCGTCCAGCTCCCTCTGGAAGTCCTTCATCTGAGTCTGTAACATCCAAACACACACCGTCACACACTAGCAATCACATTCTGACAGGAAGTGCTTCTTTTATAGCCTGATCCAATCACATTCTGACAGGAAGTGCTCATTTATAGTCTGATCCAATCACATTCTGACAGGAAGTGTAACAGGAAGTAATTCCAGTATTGTACACATGGCTGTAGTGAAATAAAATCTAAATTTGTAAATTAGAAATATTCCACTAATATTGCACAAAAACACACAACTACATACCTTCACTATAACACTTATACTCCACTTCTGTACAGTGAACTCTCTCTCTGGCTCTCTCTTTCTCTCTCTTGTGTTTTCTATCTCTCTCTTGCTCTCTCTGGCTCTGTCTTTCTCTCTTGCTCTTTTTTTCAGTCTCTCGCACGCTCTCTCTTTCTCTTTCTATCTCTGGCCCTGTCTTTCTCTCTTTGGCTGTCTTTCTCGCTTTCTGACTCTCTCTTTCAGTCTCTCGCTCTCTCTTTCTCTCTCACTTTCTCTTACCTGTAGTTTGCGCAGTTGTTTGATGGCCTCATCTCTGTTCTTATTGGCCGTGTCTATCTGTCCTTCCAGGTCTTTTATATCTCCCTCCATCTTCTTCTTGGATGCAGCCATGGTGGACCTCTGCTTTCGCTCGTCCTCTAGCTCTGTCTCCAGCTCGCGCACCTGCACAAGTCACATCCTCAGTCATAACATGCATTATAACTTACTTTTAATACACATTAATTATCTTCAGTTGTTGTGGTAAGTGGAACAGTTTGTTATAAAAGTTTTTAATACTCAGTGATCCCAACAAAGAAATGATTTTGTGTTGGTGTGTTGGTGATGGACACGCCCACCTGTTTTATCAGCTGTTTCCGCTTCTCCTCTCCCTGCTCATCTCGTCCCTGTAGGTCTCGCTCGAACTGTGCTTTAAGGGCCTGCATGTTCACTTCCAGGCGTAGTTTTGCATCCTCGGCAGCCTGCAGTTCGTCCTCCAGCTCCTCCAGCTGCGTCTTCATCTCCTCCACCTGCTGCTCCAGACCACGCTTTGATTTCTCCAGCTCATGTACCTGAGAAACCACAAACCATAATGTTCAAGCTATAAGCAATAAGTGCAAACCCTGAGGAATATATTTATTACTACATTTACGGTTAATTTCCCACCCCCTGCTAGTGACACAGTGTTACCACAGCGATACTTACATTCTTGCCCACGTCGTCCTTGGAGCTGATCAGATCCTCCATCTCCGCCCGTAAGGCTTTGTTGGCTCTGTCGAGCTCCTCACGTGCATCCTGTGCCTCTTCCAGTGCCCTCGCCAGGGACAAGGTCTTTGTCTCCTTCTCTCGTGCCTCTGCCTCCGCCCGGTCCCTCTCATCTGCGTACTTACATGACACACTCTTCTCCTCCGCAAGCATCTGAACACATGTCAAACATCACCAGTGTGTTAGTGTGACACACACACACACACACACACATACACTCACCAACAGCCAGACAGTGAGAAAAGGGCACCTGGTCGAACTTCTTCTGCTTCTTTTCCAGGTTGGAGACGAGCTGTCTCTGGTTGTCGAGGTCCATCAGAATGTCCTCCAGCTCCTGCTGCAGTCTGTTCTTGGTCTTCTCCAGTTTCTCGTAGGCAGCAGACTTCTCCTCCAGCTGGGTGTTTGAAGCTTCCAGGTCTTTCTGCAGACGTTTCTTACCCTCCTCCAGCAGCTCCACATTTCCTGACACCTCATCAAGCTTCTTCTTAAAGTCTGACAGCTGGGACAAAGAACAACACCGACAATGTGAGACACTCACTCACATACACACTGCTGAGTTCTCTCTCTCATCTCACTTCTCATCACCCTCCATCCTTCTGTTCACCTTCACCAGCGCTATGTTTTGTTTCCCGGCTAACTTCTGTGCTTGGCCCTTCTTCCCTAGTCCAAATTGCTTTGATTTCTTAGTTACTTGTTTCTGTCTGTCCTCATTCAGATTTCTGTCTTAAGTCTGCAGCTGTCCTCGTTATATGTACCGGTCTGTGCCCTTGGCCTATTTTAGGGAAGAGTGTGACTTGAGATACTTCAGTATGATGCAGTATGATGGTGTAGTTGATGATCTGACCTGGATGTTGAGGGTGGAGACGTGTCTCTCGACATTCCTTTTGGCCTCAGTTTCCTCATCCAGCTGCTCTTGTAGGTTGTTCCTTTCATCCTCCATCTGACGCAGTTTAGTAGAGAACTGCAGTTTCTGACGTGTCTCTTCAGTCAACAGCTCCTACACGTACGTACACACACACACACACACACACACACACACACACACTAATCAGAATCTCAGAATCATTAAAACAAAATGATGGAAATGGAGCCTCATCTCATCATGCCAGTAATTGTTGTGATTACAATGTGTATGTGTGTGTGTGTGTGTGTGTGTGTGTGTGTGTATACCTGTGTGTCTTGGAGCTGTGAGCTCAGGCTGGACACATCCTTATTCAGTTTGATGTTCTTCCCCTCAGCCTCATTCAGCAAGTTGGTGACGCTGTCCAGCTCCACCTGCACGCACACACACACACCTTCTTATTACAGGAACAACACACCGTACTACTCGCCCTGCTCTCTGTTCAGGAGGAGGTTCTCTCAATAGGCAGCAATTTTTGCGACGAGATAAAATTTGCTTTAACAGTTTCTGTTGCATTAGAAATTGGTCTCATTAGTATGTTTTCAAACTGTAGTCTGGGAATCATGGCCTGGTTTATGTCTTTATAATAAACAAGTAATGACGTAATGAGGGTGTGATGGTGCTGGTGTGTGTTGGTGACTCACAGTGATTTTAGAAACTCGGTCTCCAAGCTCGGATTTCTGTTTCTCACTGTCATTGAAGCGGGACTGCAGATCTACGAACTGGCCCTCCACTTTCTTCCTCTTGTTCTCCACATCCTGTTTGGCTTGAGAGAGTGAGCGGATCTCCACCGTTAGCTCCGAAGTCTCCTTCTCCAAAGCCTGCTTTGCCTTCTCCAGGTTCGTCTTCACCTATACATTACCAAAACAACAAAAGACTTCTCATGCAAGGGGAAGTGAACAAGTGGAGGTGTAATAAACTGCTGTGAAATGCCGGTCTCATACCCTCTTGGATTGTTCCAGCTGTTCGGTGAGCTCTTCCACAGCCTGTGTGTGTTTCTGTCTCATCTCCTGCACCTGAGCCTCGTGGTTTCGGCTCTCCTCCTCTATCGCTTTCTTCAGCAGGGTCACTTCCTGTTCTCGCTTTGCCCTGTAGGGAGTACAACACTGTCAGGTGAGACTAATACCTGCTCAGAAAAGGTAAGTACTCATAATTATTTATGTCTGACTTATTGTATGTGTACAATTTTATTATATCTAACACACTGTCACTATCTTTTGGCTGGGTTCAGCCCCAGTGCATTCTGGGTAAATCATATGCCGATGCACCTCCAGTTACGCATGCAATCAGTTTATTATTACAGAATAATGATATAATGGTGAAGTGCTAATGATGCACTTGCCTGAGCTCCTGCTGCGTGGCTGTGGTATCCAGTGTGTCCTCTAGCTCAGACTTCAGAGCCTCCAGCTCCTCCCCCAGGTCTCTCTTGCTTTTCTCTGCTTTGTTTCGGGCAGCTCGTTCTGAATCCAGGTCCTCCTGCAGGTCTGAGATGATGCCCTCCAGCTCGCGGATCTTCTTCAACGCGTTGTTCTTCTGTGCTGTCTCGTCCTCCAGCCTTCAGATACAAACAATTATTTTAGAACTTGAGACTTCCTCTCCTCACCTCAGTTTATCTAATCACAATAAAAAAATCTTATTAATATTACAAAGACAACATTTAGGCTCGTTTAGAGCTGAGAGTAAAAGTGTGTGGTGAACTGTGTGTGTTATATTGGTTTGACACTGCAATCTAGGGAATAAGGAGTAAGGAATACTACTTATTCCTACAAGTAGTAGCACTACTTGTATTGTTCCCTGCTTGATATCACTTTGCTTGTATCTCTCATTTGTAAGTCGCTTTGGATAAAAGCGTCTGCTAAGTGAATAAATGTAAATGTAAATGTAAGGAATAGGGAGTAGGGCACAGGGAATAGGGAACCGGGAGTAGAGAACTAGGAGTAGAGAACCGGGAGTAGGGAACAAGGAGTAGAGAACCGGGAGTAGGGAATAGGGAGTAGGGAACAGGAAGTAGGGAACAGGGAGTAGGGAAAAAGGAGTAGGGAATATTGAGTAGGGAACAGGGAGTAGGGAACAGGGAATAGGGAATAGGGAGTAGGGAACAGGGAGTAGGGAACAGGGGGTAGGGAACAGGGAGTAGGGAATATTGAGTAGGGAACAGGGAGTAGAGAACCGGGAGTAGGGAATATTGAGTAGGGAACAAGGAAGTAGGGAAGAGGGAGTAGGGAAAAGGGAGTAGAGAATAGGGAGTAGGGAACAGGGAGTAGGGAACAGGGGGTAGGGAATAGGGAATAGGAAGAAGAGAACAGGGGGTAGAGAACAGGGAGTAGGGAACCGGGAGTAGGGAACAGGGAGTAGGAGACAGAGAGTAGAGAACAGGGAGTAGGGAATAGGAAGAAGAGAACAGGGGGTAGAGAACAGGGAGTAGGGAACAGGGAGTAGAGAACAGGGAGTAGGAGACAGGGAGTAGAGAACAGGGAGTAGAGAACAGGGACTAGGGAATAGGGAGAAGAGAACAGGGGGTAGAGAACAGGGAGTAGGGAACAGGGAGTAGGGAACAGGGAGTAGGGAACAGGGAGTAGGAGACAAGGAGTAGAGAATAGGAATAGGGAGTAGAGAGTGAGCGTGTCACCGTGCGAGTGCAGCCTGTAGCTCCTCCTCCTTTTTAGCAAGTTGAGCCTTTAGCTCAGCGATCTGTGCCTGCAGGTCTGCAATATGCTCCTGCATGTCATTTGACTCGGCCTCCAGCTTCCTCTTCAGCTTGTCGAGTTCCTGACGCGTCTTTTCTTCTTTCTTCAAACGCACTGCAGGTAAACAGTGAACACCACAAATTACCATTAGCACTATTGATTATTATTATTAGTAGTAGTAGTAGTAATAGTAGGAGTAGTAATTCCACACACCTTCCAGTTCTGAGATCATGGACTCGTGCTTGTTCTTGAGCTTGGTCAGGTTTTTAGATTTCTCCTCTTCTTCAGCCAGATTAGCACTGAAATCAGCAACACGCTCCTCTAACAGCTTCCTCTCCTACACACACACACACACACACACACACACACACACGTAAGTGAAAATGTCCATATATACAGCCATACTGATGGTGGCCAAGGGGCTCAATCCAGGCAAAGTGTTAGAGCTGGACTGGGACAGGACCCAACTGTAAACACCCCACCTTCAGCAGTTTGTTGTTGTGGTCCTCCATCACCAGCAGGTCGTCTTCCATTTTCTTGATCTTTCCCTCACAGGTGACCTTCTCCAGCTGCAGCTTCTGCCGTGCATCCTCCTCCTCCTCTAGGTGTTCCTCAAGTTCCTGAATACACCACCATCATCACCATCACTCATATAGACTAACACACACTCCTCCTGTTCGTCGTCATCAACAATAACCCAACATCGCCATCAGTTCTTACACAGAACACACACTTCTGATCATGAGAAAAACATAAACGCTGAGATTTGTGGTAAGGTTTTCTCCCTGTCGATGAGGTTAAGCTCATTATGATAGCACACATTTGGTTAAATCAGTTGTATTTAATGGAAGAAAAAGTTTTCGATTAGTGTGAAATGTAACATGGAGGACAGTTCCATGGGGGGAATCATTATGTGGCATGACGAGTTTCTCTGCCCATCATCACGTCACTGTATCAGCGTAATGCACCTGGATCTGCTGATGCATCTTCTTCTTGTCGACCTGCAGGGTGGCGCTCCGCTCCTCCTCCTCCTCCAGCCGTGCCTCCATTTCATGAAGGATTTCCTCCAGCTCCTGCTTCTTAGCACCTAAACGCACTCGCATCTCCTCCGCCTCGGCATAAAGCTCAGTCTCAGCTTGGAGCTGCTCCTGCAGAGCGTTCCTCTCCTCCACCAGCTAAATAAAGCATCAAGAATACAAAGCATATATAAACTACAGCAAACTATCTTAAAATGGCTGCTCTGTGTTAAAACTGTATCCATCCTGAACATGACAGGTGTGTCTCTGAATTTCTGACCCGTGGCTCTGTTCAACTCTTTACCTGTGTGTGCTTCAGTGTAATGTCTTTCAGCTCTGTCTCATACTTCTGTGCTGAATCTTTGGCTTTCTGAAGCTCCTCATCTTTTAGACTTAGCTCCTCCTCCTGACGTGTCACCTGGAGTAGAGGCTTCACCTGTAACAGGTAAACCCACACACACTTAGCTCAGACAAACACACTTACATACTGCACATTCTACAGTTGGTGAACTCATGTCTACATTAAGCCTCAGTTTATTAAATACACATTTAGAGTCTTACACACTTACACTTCGTACTCATTCCAGCATGGCGTTTGGCTTGAAATGTTCAAATATTATGAAAATTCAAATAGCATTCGAACACTGAAATTGGATTTACAAACACACACTGGTGTGTCTAACAAACACACAATGGTGTGTCACCTTAGTGAAGAGTCTCCACCACTGCCAGTTCCTGAGCTTCAGATAAGCAGCACAGTTCCTCTGGATCACTCGCATCGCTGTGAGCTGCTGCTGACGCTTAGCAAATGCCCTAAACACACACACACACACACACAGAGTCAGTCTAACTCAAACCTGTGTCATAGGCACTCTGACCATGTGCGGTGTGTGGGCGTGGTTCTCACTTTCTGGCGAGGAAGCCACGGGCCTGGGCCTGAAAGGCGATAATAATGACTGTGATCTTGAGGTCGCGCTCCTCCTCCAGCTGAGCCAGAACTCCGGTCCTGAAAAAGATCTTACTTTGACCGATCCGGTACAGGTTAGGGTCCAGGTCCAGGTGCTTAATCTACAACAGGAAGAAGGGTGGAGTTCAAGTGGGACAATAAGCACAGCTGCTAATTTGTTATATAATTACACTGAACAACTTATTGTGGAAGCGCTGATGATATCTATTTGATATTTTCTGCACATCCACTGTTACTACTGAACTGTCACTTTACAGTTAGTAGTGTTTACACAGTTATATTACCATATATTTTAGAATTCTATGTTTATAAAAAAAAATTTCCAAAATACATTTATTTTATTACTGTTGAATATTTCTTACTCTAATTTTGATGCTGCTGTAATGTTTTAATTTCCATCTGGGATGAATATAGTGATATAATCTCTCTCTCTCTCTCTCTCTCTCTCTCTCTCTCACAGATCTTACAGAAGCAGTAACTCACCATCAGAATGCAGGCCTGTTTTCCGTCCATGAAGCCCTTTGGAATGGCGTTTGCTGCCAAAATCTCGTACCTGAACATCGCAATAAGAACAGTGAACTCTGCGAGCTATAGACGTAATTATGTTAATAATGAATTAAATTTGTTATTTATACAATATTCACGTACTTACAGCATTCTGATTTAGCAACCGCTAACATTAACAAGTCATTAACATTAATATTAATAATAAAGACAGATATTTTACCATGTAGCATGTCATCCTCATTGCCATTCCCTTTTACAATAGACTGACTACACTGCTTTAGAACACATATCTCTGTGTGTGTGTGTGTGTGTGTGTGTACCTCTGTCTGAACTCCTGGAAGACGATGCGGTTGGGGAAGCCCTGTCTGCAAATCCTGATTCCCTCCAACACACCGTTACACCTGAGTTGCTCCAAAACCAGGTTAGCATCAAGCTTACCCGCCTGTGCATTAAACACACACACACACACACATACACACACACACATACAAAGATCAGCACAATCCCACTAACGGTAAAATATATCTCATATGGAGAGATTGCACATATCTGCACTTTATTCTACATGGAGTCCATACATTTTTGCCATCTTTTATATCCTTTATATTATATATATTTTTCCTTCTTCTATTTCTATGCATGTAAATTCTTATTTATGTCAATTCTGTTTTGTCTTAAAGAGCATTTCATTGCACCTTGTGGTGTGTATGATTGTGTGTGAGACCAATAAAATTTGAATCTAAATTGCAGGGATGAATATTTGCAATAAAATACCAGTATTAGACCTGATACTGATCACGGACTGATCCCACACTGTTCTGATACTGATTCCGTACTGAACCCGTACTAATTTGACCCTGAACCTTAACTGATCCCAAATCGATTCCGGATATTAATCCCAAATTCATCCTAAACTGGTGCCTTCAAGTCAGAAAAAGTCAATGTTTTCTGATCCCATCATGATGTAATACTAATCCCGCCACCAAAGCGGTCTGATGCTAACACTCCTCTAGGCTTCATGTTTGTTGGAAGTGTGTGTGAGAGAGTCATTCTGTGGGTGTGGCATGCTGTGGGACAGAACACACCCTTTTCTCGTGGTTGGGGATGATACAGCGGACGAAGTTGGGTTGTGTGTTGTGAAGCGTGGTCATCAGTTTGGCGAGAGACTCTTTGTAGAGCTGGCCGACGGTACGGAACATTCCTTTTTTGGTCTTAGAGGAACTCGGCATGGAGCTGTCCGACATCTTCGCGATTGTGTCCAGTCCTACCACGCGGTCCGCTAGGGAAAGAAGGGAAGGGAAGGGCTCATTAAATGCTATAATCTACTTGCCAGTAATCCACACAGTTAGGAAAGCAATTAAGGTAGAATCAATCATCAAAATGAACACATTGCATTTTTGAAGCTGTTGTAATTAGATTCATGGTTAAATTGAAAATCACAGGTAAATTGCTAACGGCACCAAACTAAATAATTATGCCTGTACTTTTTGTCCTATAATGGTCACACTTTGGAGATGCAATACTGCAGATTTACAGCTGAAGACGCACCGTCCTTCCACAGATCCTGCACAAACACACTGGAGGAGTTGTTGAGCAGTGATGTAACGTTATCGTTCAGGGGGTCCATGTTCTTTGTCAGCCATGCTACAGCATTATAGTCCACCTGCATCACACACACACACACAGTAGATGTAAAACTCGACACACAGTATCATGGGCTTCTAGTTTGCACACAATTAAAAGAGCCATATGTGTATCCTGATCCAGCCAATCAGATAATTGCTCTACACACCCGGCCAGCATAGTGCAGCACGGAGAACTCGGTTTTGTCCTTTAGCTGTTTGGGTTTGGCGAATTTCAAATGATTAATATGTTGGTTTGTGAGCTTCTCTACGAACGACACGTCTGTGGCTTTAGGGAACCAACACTCCTCATCCAGCAGGGCCAAGATACCTGGGGGGTTTGTCTGTACACACACACACACACACACACACACAGGTTACTAAAGATTTGAACTGGTTCAACAGAGCAGTGAAACACAATGGACATTACAGATGACCTGAATATTAGATTGTGGCTCTGATATGTTTATCAGTACACCATGAGGTCCGTTTCTGGAGCACATAGTCCACTGAATAATCCACTGTGACTATTAGAACAGTGCCACAAACATGTGGTCATTTGTTCTGAAATTTTCCAGGTACCTAATTAGTGGTCTTCCACCACCATGTCCAACACACTCTCACCCTTTCCTTCTTAACCCATGCTCATCATGAGCATTTAGGCATCATCTGTATGATGTCTTCGGTCAGTGTGTACACAGAGGACTCTCTCATGAAGATATCAACACACTCACCGGCCTCTCGATGAGCTCGATGCAGGGCTGCAGGTCAAGGCCAAAGTCGATGAAGCTCCACTCGATGCCCTCGCGTTGATACTCCTCCTGCTCCAGGATGAACATGGTGTGGTTGAACAGCTGCTGCAGCTTCTCGTTAGTGTAATTAATACACAGCTGCTCAAATGAGTTGTCCTGGAGAGCAATAATCATCGTTGTTAGTGTTAGACACACCACTTAGCAATCACTTCTGATTTATCACAATGTGGTTATAATGGTCTTTTCAAAACATTAGGAAAAAGGCTTCTTCCGTTCTTTATTTTGGACAGATGCTCCTCTAAAGGTGTCCAAAATAAGGAAAATAAAAAGACAGTTGTTAAGATAATTACATAACGCAGTTCCTCATGACAGATTTTTTTTTGTTTAATATTGTTAACTGTGATGATCAGGATATGAAAATGACACTGTCATTCGCCTGATGTCCTTCACACCTCAAAGATCTCAAAGCCGGCGATGTCCAGGATGCCAAGGAAAGATGCTCCTTGACGTTTGGTTTTATCCAGAGCTTTGTTGACACGACCAAGAATCCACCGGAACAGACGCTCATACGTTGCCTTTGCTAAAGCCTCCACTGCGAAATCGGCCTACACACACGCACGCACGCACACAACACACACACACACACACACACACACACACATTTTCTGACCTGCTTAAGACTAGAATGAGAGAACAGTGCTCATGTCAGTGTCATGGTGTTACCTGCTCCTTAGTTTGGGCTTTCTGTACCACTTCCCGGCCAACTTTAATGCGTGGAGTCAGAATGGCACGAGTGAAATCTGTCACATTGATGCCGGACAGGTGACAGACCTTCTGTGCAGCTGTGGGAGAGACATTACTTTCATATTAGCCGTCTGCTGACACAAATTCCCTGCCATTTTATACTAATTTCCAGCCTTTATGTTTATCTTACAAATCTAATGAAGTGTAACTGAAGCGTGTCGGTGTGAACACTGACCGGTGTTGTCGGGCATGGTGGCCTGCTCCTGATTCCTCTCTTTTTTAAACTCGATGTTGCCAATGTGAAGCACTGTTGACACCACCTTCAGGATTCCTGATGAGTAAACACGCCACACTCTCATTTACACTCAGCTGTTGGAATGTGTATTTATCTCTCTTAGTATCGCTCCAGGACATGTCTTTAGATTTTACAGCATGGAACTCCTCTCAGTCAACCTTCTCTTCATCTCGTTCTTGATGAACATGCTACCACTGCCTTTGTGTCACTTTAGTGAGTGTGTGTTGTTATTACCTATCCTTTCCTCGTCAGTTAAGCCCATGATGTTCATTGCTTCCATTGTTTCCTCGTACATCTCATCGTCCTCGGACCCCGGGATCTGGACGTGTCCCGCTACTAGGAAGCGGTAGTTATTGAAGTTCTCCAACAGGAGTTCCTCTGAGGGGAAGATGGGAAGGACAACATGATGGAGAGCAAGACGAGGGAGAACACTACCACTGTTTGAACTGCCAGGACGATAATGAATACGCCCATTTTCCACCCTGAATACACCCACAATCCATTCTGGACACACCCACTCCCCATCCTGAATGCGCCCACACTCTATCAGAGACACGCCCACTCCCCACCCTAAGTACATCAACATGCCATTCTGGACACACCCACTCCCCATCCTGAATGCGCCCACACTCTATCATAGACACGCCCACTCCCCACCCTAAGTACATCAACACGCCATTATGGGCACACCCACTCCTGCACTGAATACATCCACACTCCATTCTGAACACACCCACTCTCCATACTGAACGCGCCCACACTTCATCATGGACACACCCACCAAGCATTGTCTGTGATGCAGTATTTCCCCTGCCACTGTTATTCTCATGACACTAAGAGCATCTTTTCCTTCCTACTGTCAGATAATCAGGTTGCTGCTAAGATCTTGCAGAACTCTGAGCATGGATGGCAGATTAATATCTAAAGATGAATCACTGCAAGACTAGGCTGCTGTAAATTCTTGGAAATGCCCATGCCTTGGTCTGCTTTGAGTGCTGGACTACCTGGACACCCCATCCTACCACCCCCAAATAACCCCCCTCCCAATCACCACCACCACCACAATTAATGGCAATGGCTCTGCAGTGGTGCTCCATCCTGCACTGCACCCATGACTCTGGATAAGAGCTTCGGCCAAATGCCCTAAACATAAAAACATATGTTAGTACCACGCAGTTTCTCCTTGGCTCCTGCCACCATGTAATAGAAGATGTGGAAAGCTCGTTCCGTTTTTGCCTGTCGGATACAGCGTGACTTTTCCAGCAGGTCTGAGAGCTGGGTTCAGGAAACACACAGTTAGTGTTTTGGGGTGTTTTTAGTTAGGGATTGGGTTTTTAAATCCTGGCCTTTAGAACCATTCCCCATTACTGCATTCCTGCTACAGGGTTTAGACTTTAGAGTTACAGTTATAGTTATGGTTATGGTTTGAGGATTTAGAATTTGGGCATTTTCATTAGAATTATGCCTTAAGATTAACGGTAATATTTATGTCTGCAATTTAACAGTGTTACTCTTACTAGTTTTGGTTGCTTAGTGTTGGGATCTTTAGTGTTTTGGAGTTAGAGGAAACTGATAATGGGGTCGTCCATATATTACGTAATCAAGGAGGGGAGAGGGGGGGGTGAAGGGTACGATGACGTCCGATGACGACGGGGGTGGAGGGGGGGGGGGGTTCAGGGATGTGATTACGTC
>JAFFST010040912.1:74775-88063 GCA_022414735.1 Noturus placidus
GAATAGACTGGTCCTCTCGATCTGCAGAGAAACATATAAGCGGTCATTAGGCTTTCGGATGAAGATGAGCACGGCTGTGTGCTGAGTGTATCAGTGTAGTGTGCTGCTCTGTATCAAACCCTGCTGTAAACACACACTCAGAGTGAAGCTGGACAGACATCTACACACATACACACACACACACACACACACACACACACATACACACACACACACACGCACACACACACACGGCCTGTTCACTGCTTTCTTCCTAATTAGGGCACAGAAACTGAATCCGAACACACTGTACCAAGGTCTCAGACACACACTCACACACACACAAACAGACAGCATGGACTTCAGTGAAACAGTGCTTCAAAAAAAGACTTTGAAAGACATTTTAAAACAACACTACAGAATGTGCCACTCCCTGAATCGTCATCCTGCAGTGCATTATGGGTGTTCTGAGTACACTTCACTACTTCTGTGTCCCAATTCACACATCAACATCCAGCCCTATATATTAAACTTAGAGCACTATAAAAAACCTAATATTGTACACTAAACACTGTAAAGACTTTACTGTACACTAAACACTGTAAAGACTATACTGTACACTAAACACTGTAAAGACTATACTGTACACTAAACACTAAATACTTTACTGTACCCTAAACAGTGTAAAGACTATACTGTACACTAAACACTGTAAAGACTATACTGTACACTAAACACTAAATACTTTACTGTACACTAAACAGTAAATACTTTAGTGTACACTAATCACTGTAAAGACTATACTGTACACTAAACACTAAATGCTTTACTGTACACTAAACACTAAATACTTTACTGTACACTAAACTCTGTAAAGACTATAATGTACACTAAACACTAAATACTTTATTCTACACTAAACACTGTAAATACTATACTTTACACTAAACACTGTAAAGACTATACTGTACACTAAACACTAAAGACTATACTGTACACTAAACACTAAATACTTTACTGTACACTAAACACTTTAAAGACTATAGTGTACACTAAACACTGTAAATACTTTACTATACACTAAACACTAAATACTTTACTGTACACTAAACACTGTAAAGACTATACTGTACACAACCCTGTAAAGACTATACTGTACACTAAACAATAAATACTTTACTGTACACTAAACAGTAAATACGTTACTGTACACTAAACACTGTAAAGACTATACTGTACACTAAACACTAAATACTTTATTGTACACTAAACACTAAATACTTTACTGTACACTAAACACTGTAAAGACTATACTGTACACGAAACATTAAATGCTTTACTGTACACTTAACACTAAATACTTTACTGTACACTAAACTGTGTAAAGACTATAATGTACACTAAACACTAAATACTTTACTGTACACTAAACACTGTAAATACTATACTTTACACTAAACACTGTAAAGACTATACTGTACACTAAACACTAAATACTTTACTGTACACTAAACTGTGTAAAGACTATAATGTACACTAAACACTAAATACTTTACTCTACACTAAACACTGTAAATACTATACTTTACACTAAACACTGTAAAGACTATACTGTACACTAAACACTAAATACTTTACTGTACACTAAACAGTAAATACTTTACTGTACACTAAACACTGTAAATACTATACTGTACACTAAACACTGTAAAGACTATACTGTACACTAAACACTAAATGCTTTACTGTACACTTAGCACTAAATACTTTACTGTACACCAAACTCTGTAAAGACTATAATGTACACTAAACACTAAATACTTTACTCTACACTAAACACTGTAAATACTATACTGTACACTAAACACTAAATACTATACTGTACACTAAACACTAAATACTTTACTGTACACTAGACACATTAAAGACTATAGTGTACACTAAACACTGTAAATACTTTACTATACACTAAACACTAAATACTTTACTGTACACTAAACACTGTAAAGACTATACTGTACACAACCCTGTAAAGACTATACTGTACACTAAACACTAAATACTTTACTGTACACTAAACAGTAAATACTTTACTGTACACTAAACACTGTAAAGACTATACTGTACACTAAACACTAAATACTTTACTGTACACTAAACACTTAAATACTTTACTGTACACTAAACACTGTAAAGACTATACTGTACACTAAACACTGTAAATACTATACTGTACACTAAACACTAAAGACTATACTGTACACTAAACACTAAATACTTTACTGTACACTAAACACTGTAAAGACTATACTGTACACTAAAGACTATACTGTACACTAAACACTGTAAAGACTATTCTGTTCACTAAAGACTATACACCAAACACTAAATACTTTACTCTAAACACTGTAAATACTATACTTTACACTAAACACTGTAAAGACTATACTGTACATTAAACACTAAAGACTATACTGTACACTAAACACTAAATACTTTACTCTACACTAAACACTGTAAATACTATACTGTACACTAAACACTGTAAAGACTATACTGTACACTAAACACTAAATACTTTACTGTACACTAAACACTGTAAAGATTTTACTGTACACCACATGTGTCAAACTCAAGGTCCGCGGGCCAAATGTGGCCCGCCAGGTCATTTTATCTGGCCCGCGAAACGCTCTGGGTTCTCCATTGACTCCAATGTAAACCCGTCCGCGGCTGTAAGAGACGCTCAGAGCAGAGGCTCCAGCCGTTCATTCACTTCATTAATAACCAGAGCACGGCCATATATATCGCTGTGAGCATCAATCAATCAAATCAATAAATAATAACAAATCAATCTGATTGGCAGAGGGTCCTCTGTTCTCCAATCAGATTGAAGCTCACAACATATTAGACGCCTAGGAGCGTGACAAATCGTCGATGGTCGAGGATTATGGGTAATGTAGGCCTTTCCGCTATCCAAAACATAGAAATAAAACTTTATTTCTCAGAATCGAAGGAGAAAAAAATCATACTGAGGGCCACATAAACTACATCCGCAGCAAAGTCACGTGAAGGCGATTTGAAATGTAGAAATCTCCACAAATTAACCTCAACATATTCAAGATGTACAATAAACACTAAATACTTTACTGTACACTAAACACTGTAAATACTATACTGTACAATAAACACTGTAAAGATTATACTGTACACTAAACACTAAATACTTTACTGTACACTAAACATTGTAAATACTATACTGTACAATAAACACTGTAAAGATTATACTGTACACTAAACACTAAATACTTTACAGTACACTAAACACTGTAAATACTATACTGTACAATAAACACTGTAAAGACTATACTGTACACTAAACATTAAATACTTTACTGTACACTAAACATTAACACAGTGTATAACATTGAGTCTAATCATCCCAAACTAATGACTGCACAAGAGTGCACTAACGCGAACAGTTATCAATATCGTAGTGTTCTGTAATTACACAGAAAATTTTACAAGAATCTTAGTGAAGAGAACGTGTGTGAGTGTGTGTGTGTGTTACCCTGCATCATGTTCCTGTAGGCATTATCGGTGATGGAGTAGATGTGTGGAGGAACCTCATGACGTTTCTTGCCCTTGTACATGTCGATGATCTTCTCTGAGTAAATCGGCAGCATTTTATAAGGATTCACCACAACACAGAAGAGACCAGAGTACGTCTACACACACACACACAAATACACACACATAGAGAATTTATAACTTATAACTCATTGATGGCTTCTCATGTAATGTGTTGATGCACTGAGGTGTGTGTGTGTGTGTGTGTGTGTGTGTGTGTGTGTGTATTGGAGATGTGTTGTAGTGTAAATTGTCGTGTGTATTTACATAGATGAGGCCGGAGAAGTATCTCTCGCGCAGGTTATGGAGAACAGAAGCTTCATTGAGGCAGGTGAGCTCGGCCATGTCCTCCACCTTACTGAACTTGGGTGGGTTCATCTTCTGGACATCATCCTTGTTGACGGTGATCTTCTTGCCATTGTCCATCAGCTCCACCAGCACCTCATCGCCCTTCTCCTCCTTCATACTGGCCGCCTCGAAGCCGTGTTTCTCCGAAGGAACCCACACCAGCTTCTTAGCAGCCCAGTCAGCCTGCGCCAACGGGCTGTTGAAGAAGTCTTTATCTGCAAAGAGGAACTTCTCATCCTCGCTCAGGGTCTTCTTACTCATCCTGCTGTCGGGTCGGGACAGCTGCAGAGACCAATCATTATAACACACACGTCAGTACCATGTGTACATAATATCATACACATGCACACACCGTCTTTATTTCTGTTGAGTGTGGTAGGTGCTAGGTAGATTGTTTGCTATTGTGCTAGCACTATGTGACCAGAAGTATATGCACCCCTGATGTTCTTCTCCAAAGTGTTACCACAAAGTTAGAAGCACACAATTGTATAGAATGTTTCTGTATGCTGTAGAATTACAATTTCCTTTCATTGGAACTAAGAGGTCCAAACCTGATCCAGCATGACACAAAGTGCACAAAGCGAGCTCCATGAAGACTGTGTGTGAGACACCATGTGTTAATGTTAGAAGAAGGTGGAGGAACTCGAGTATACTACACAGAGCCCTGACCTCGACCCCACTGCACACATTTGGGATGAACTGGAGCACCGACTGCACCCCAGACCTCCGCACCCAACATCAGTTCATTTACATTTTTATTTGTATAGTGCTTTAAACAACTGACATTTTCACAAAGCAGATTATAAATGATTATAAATTGGTCTGATAGAGAGGAACCAGACTCAAGAGAGAACCCATTCTTGTCTGTGTGACACCAGATAGTGCGATTATGAATAAATCCCTTCTATAAATGTGTATCATGGAGTCATAAAGTGCAGTTGTGTTAACAGGAACTTATGAGTTTATGACCAACGTATGAGTTTTAGTATCAGAGTCATTTCTGAATTCATTATAGTTTTAACTGAAAGTCTGTTGTACTGAACTGAAGTTATTAACTGTTTAATGATGAAGACTTGAGCGCAAAATGTTCATGGCAACTGCAGTCCTAAAGCTGTCCAAGAAGAACATCCACAGCCATCTTTATGGTTATTATGTGGAACAATCCACAGTAATCTCATGCTGATATTCAGGCTGTTCATGTTGGAGACCTGTCTCAGCAGCAGCGAGGGATTTTCAGGTGATGAGAACTCCAACCAGGGAAATAGGGCATCAGGATGGATCAGGCAGGTCCAGTGAGCAGATGTCATGGTCACTGGTATCTCAGGAGTAGAATATGTAGCTCAACAGAGAGACAGAAAGAGAGAGAAATCCTGACCCCACTAATGCTCTTGTAGCTTAATGAACGCAAATCCCCACAGTCACGCCCCAAAATCTAATGGAAAGCCTTTTATCCCGATGCATAATCGAGCAGGGTCATGTCGTGTAGCTCAAATCACACACATGTCTTCAGATGGTTTATGTGATCCAGACCTTCTCGTGATACAGATGCCAGAGATAAAAAATCTCAAGTGTGAGAAAATCCCTGAGTGCTAAGGGGAAGGGGTTAACGCTAGCTTTAGCTTGCACTGTCCTGTGGGAATTTGAGCTGCAGGGTTTGATGGGAGATTAATTTAACTCATACACAGCGGTGCTGCTTTAAACATCCAGCGATACCATCGCCCACTGCACAATTCCCACAATTCCCAGTGGAGCACGAGTTTAGTTCTGAGAACTGCAACTGGGAAACAAGATGGCTGGATCAAATGCACACTTCCTCTAAACCCTACACCCTAAAACCTACATGCTACACACACACATGCACACACACACTATAGAAGGCAGCCATGTTGACTAAAACATGCCATCAGAGTGGAGCGTGTATGTTGAGGCCATGTTTCCCGCAGACGTGTAATGGAGCTGGGGTTCAGTCGCGTGCTGTGATGCCCTTATAAGGCCTAGTGAGCATGGAGCGAATGAACGAGCAAACACGCTCCTTATAGGGAAGAGTTATTCACCATGAACACACACACACACAGCATTTCTCCTGAAATGATAACACAGGAACAGTATGTTAGGACATGATAGTGTGTGTGTGTGTGTGTGTGTGTGTGTTTGTGTGTGTGTGAGAGATTCAAACAACTTCCATTTATGAAACATTTAGAATACTGAACCATTTAAAACACACACACACACACACTGTGGGAAAATCATACTGACTGTCAGTTAATTGATGTTTAATAGTTTGATCAGTTATTGTAAGGTTAAACTGGAAATAATTCTATTACAAAGTTCTCAGTAACGCTCAGAAAATCTCCTTTTATAAGCTTCATGTGTGGATCAGAACCTTCTACACGAGGAACCTGACGAGAACCTGACACTAAAAAACCCCAACTCATGTTAGTGAGAGCACAGTGAATATTAAACTCCAGATAACTGAGTGGAGATTTCAGGAAAACAGGTTTCTCACTGAGGGACATTTCAACTCTAAACAAGCAAACTGAGTGTTTATGGAGATAAAAGGGTGAGGTTTCCTGCATCCTCCCGTCATTTTAAACCAGCTTTGCTTCAGAGTGACCCGGTTGAGTTTTTTTGGTGAAGAATCTGAACGCTCTGAGCCTCTTTGGCCCGGTGCCTAGAAACTCGTGACCTTTCCATGGACTTGTTTGACCCCCCCCCGGTCCTGTGAAAACTTCTATCCATCTTCTCTCCTCCTTCTCGTCCCCTTTTTCGACGCAAATCTCTTTTCTTCAGTCACTGGGTGAGCTGTGTACTTTACAGTTTCATCAATATGAATAGATACAACATGCTAACTCTGCTAGTGTCTAACGTTCCCCACTTTAGCGGGATGTTTATCTTCCTGTGCAGGCTGTAAAACTGTAAAACAGGCTGCAAAAAAGCGCAGTCACAGAGCTCCTTTCTGATCTCAGGTCAGTTCTCAGAGTGAGTTAGATTAACTGGTGGGATTAGTGTTAGCTCAGACACCACAAGGAAGAACATCAACTCTGATAATCCTCAGGTGGTGAACATTAGCCTGCTAAAGTCCAGCTTTCATCTTTATACACTCATAAAACACACTGAGATGTCTGTTACGAGCACTTTTCTTTTAAATGATAATGATAATGAGTCTTTATTGGTCACATATACATTACAGCACAGTGAAATTCCTTTCTTCACATATCCCGGGCAGCTGTGGTTCATTTGGTAGAGCGGGTTGTCCACTAATCGTAGGGTTGACGGTTCAACGTCACTCCACATGCCGAAGTGTCCTTGGGCAAGACACTGAACCCAAAATTGCTCCCAATGGCAAGTTAGTGCCTTGCATGGCAGCTCTGCTACCATTGGTGTGTGAGTGTGTGTGTGTGTGTGTGTGAATGGGTGAATGAGACACAGTGTAAATCGCTTTGGATAAAAGCGCTATATAAGTGCACCATTTACCATTTACCATCCCAGCAAGGAATGTGGCAGCTGCCAAGTGGCAGCTTGACAGTGCAGGGGCTTGAACCCCGACCTTCAGATCAGTAACCCAGAGCCTTAACCATCACAGCCATCATAAAGTGGACAATTTCTTCAGCTCGGAGCTGGAAAGTGGAAAACCTTTTCATGAAGCGCATTACTCACTAACTTTAGAAATAAACAGAATCAAATGTCAAATGAGAAACGTCCAACTGGACACATGCAGCGAGACGAGGACTTGAACTCACAGCCTCCTGATCATTTAGAACCTTCACCCCTAAGCTAAAAAACAAAACGAATCACTTATTCTTTTACAGATTTCACTTGTTCATAATCTTGATCATCTTAACTCTGAGAATCTTAAATCTCTTCAAGTATTCTAGTTTTCATATTAATAATGAATATTAATGACAACAGAATGAACACCTGGTTAATTTAAAGCAAAGTGGTGATTAGTGTCTCACAGCTAGAACACGGCAGACGGAAGGTCTCTGTCTTGTGTGTTATTAAATATGAAAGTCTGAAACAGCTGCCATTGATTTAAAATGGTGTGTTTTATGAAACTGGATGAAATTAGTGGAAGCTAATTATGCTAACCCAGGCAGGTATGACCGCACTAAGCATCAGGCGATTGTTTATTTTCCAGTGATAATAATTATTTTCTAGTGGAGCTGCAATTTCAGCAATAAGTGACATTTAAACTGAGATATTCTCTATTCTACACAAATTAGCTGTGACTCTGTAAAGAAGCGACAAATCCGACAAACGATGGACTTGAGTGACCGCTCAGTCCGAACCTTCAAAGTGTGTGGTCCCAGGTTTCTTCAGTTCCTACCTACAGTTTGTTCTGTTTTACTGAACACGTTACACGTCAATCACACACGAGTGTCACTTGATTACTGCGTTATTTAATCTGTGTTTAACACGTTAGCTTTAAACGCGATATTGAGTGACTACTGTTAATCATCAGAACAAAAAGGCCATGCTCACATGAGAAAAACTCTAAGAGACATATTAGAGTAAGATTAGAGGCTCAATGATGAAAATCAGTTCAAATGGAGTTTTAATAAAGAGTTTTATAAAACCGTATAACCAAACACAATAAACTATAAACACTATACACTCATTCAATATTTAATCAATTACTTGGATCTTTCCCTTCAGTCTTTTAGTCTGTGGTTGTATTTAATTATATTAAAGTCACGTGGGACTTTAGGTGTACAGACAGACACATGTACAGACAGACACATGTACAGACAGACAGGTGTACAGACTGACACATACACAGACAGACACATGTACAGACAGACAGGTGTACAGACTGACACATGTACAGACATACACATGTACAGACAGACACATGTACAGACTGACACATGTACAGACAGACACATGTACAGACAGACACACGTACAGACAGACACACGTACAGACAGACACATGTACAGACAGACAGGTGTACAGACTGACACATATACAGACAGACACATGTACAGACAGACACATGTACAGACAGACACATGTACAGACTGACACATGTACAGACAGACACATGTACAGACAGACACATGTACAGACAGACAGGTGTACAGACTCACACATATACAGAAAGACACATGTACAGACAGACACATGTACAGACAGACAGGTGTACAGACTGACACATGTACAGACAGACAGGTGTACAGACTGACACATATACAGACAGACAGGTGTACAGACTGACACATGTACAGACAGACAGGTGTACAGACTGACACATGTACAAACAGACAGGTGAACAGACTGACACATGTACAGACATATAGGTGTACAGACAGACACATGTACAGACAGACACATGTACAGACAGACAGGTGTACAGACTGACACACGTACAGACAGACGTACAGACAGACACATGTACAGACAGACACATGTACAGACAGACAGGTGTACAGACTGACACATACACAGAAAGACACATGTACAGACAGACACATGTACAGACAGACAGGTGTACAGACTGACACATGCACAGACAGACAGGTGTACAGACTAACACATATACAGACAGACAGGTGTACAGACTGACACATATACAGACAGACAGGTGTACAGGCTGACACATGTACAGACAGATAGGTGTACAGACTGACACATGTACAGACAGACAGGTGTACAGACAGACACATGTACAGACAAATAGGTGTACAGACAGACAGGTGTACACACTGACACATGTACAGACAGATAGGTGTACAGACAGGCACATGTACAGGTGTACAGACAGACAGGTGTACAGACTGACACATGTACAGACAGACAGGTGTACAGACTGACATGTACAGACTGACACACGTACAGACAGATAGGTGTACAGACAGACACATGTACAGACAGACAGGTGTACAGACAGACAGACAGGTGTACAGACAGACAGGTGTACTGGTGAGGAGCACAAATTGACACGTGATGTCGCTCTAAAGCCAGGTTCAATTATTACATGAATAATCCTGCAGTGTGAAGTGTACCATCATATCTCACACACCACTGTGTGACCTGTGTGTGTGTGTGTGTATGTGTGTGTAAAAGTTATTGAAGTGTACAAGTTATTTTACTTCCTGCTTTCTTTTCACTTCTGATTCTCAGCATTTTGAAGGTGAAGTACATCAACACTGAGTTAATCTTAAACCTGCAGGAACTTTACAGCTGATTTTCTGACTAAATCAGAGTCTCTACTGAAGCAGAAAAGTCTGGTTTGTTAGAAAACTTTGCTGCAGCGCATGACTCTATGTGTGTGTGTGTGTGTGTGTGTGTGTGTGTGTGTGCTGTTTACCACATCATTCAACAGAAAGCAGCATTGTATGACCATATTAGGAGAACAGGAAACTCTTTGGTTAGTTATGCTCGATCATTTCATGTCACAATGAAAAGTGTTTCCTCCACCATTTCCCCAAAAACCCTTCACTTTAACAGTTTTATTCCCCACTTATGTACAGTGAACTCTCTCTCTCTCTCACACACACACACACACACACACACACACACACACACACAAAACACTACACACACACACACACACAGAGAATAGAAACACATTCTACTGCACAATACTTTACAATACTTCACTTTACTGCACCATTACAGTTATAACAGGAAGTGCACACTTGTTTTAGTGTAAAATGTGTTAATAAATGTACTTACAGGTGTTGGATGTGTTAATAAATGTACTTACAGGTGTTGGAATAAGATGCTCAGTGGTGGAGGAGCTTCACACAGCTGTAATTTGGAGACTCTGAGTGAGACACACCGGCAGAGAGCACTCCAAATTACAGCAAATATCAATGTGCACTTCATTTAAACTAACAGGAAGGAGGGGCTAAGGGCAAAGGGGGCAGGGTTAAAGCATAAACACTCATGATTATGTAGAAGTGGGCAGGGGGAAGTGAGGAGCAGGAGGTCACTATTAACTTCATTATTCCACTGAGAAAGGCATAGTTAAATACCCCATAACTCATTCCTCACCACTAATACCTCCAAACTAATACCGCACCACTAATTCCTCACCACTAATACCCCCAAACTAATACCGCACTACTAATTCCTCACCACTAATACCCCCAAACTAATACCGCACCACTAATTCCTCACCACTAATACCCCCAAACTAATACCGCACCACTAATTCCTCACCACGAATACCCCCAAACTAATACCGCACCACTAATTCCTCACCACTAATACCCCCAAACTAATTCCTCACTACTAATACTCCCAATCTCATACTCCATAACTAATACCCCACCACAAATTCCTCACCACTAATACCCCAATACTTATTCCTCACCACAAATACCCCACCACTAATTCCTCACTACTAATATTCCCAATCTCATACTCCATAACTAATACCCCACCACAAATTCCTCACCACTAATACCCCAATACTTATTCCTCACCACAAATACCCCACCACTAATTCCTCACTACTAATATTCCCAATCTCATACTCCATAACTAATACCCCACCACAAATTCCTCACCACTAATACCCCAATACTTATTCCTCACCACAAATACCCCACCACTAATTCCTCACTACTAATATTCCCAATCTCATACTCCATAACTAATACCCCACCACAAATTCCTCACCACTAATACCCCAATACTTATTCCTCACCACAAATACCCCACCACTAATACCCCCAAACTAATGCCCCACCACTAATACCCCCAAACTATTTCCTCACCACTAATACCATCGAACTAATACCCCACCATTAATTCCTCTCCACGAATACCCCAATCCAATACTCCCAATGCTATACCCCAATCTAATACTGTACCACTAATACAATGGTCTAATGATTCAATCTATTACCCCAGTCTAATGCCTCAATCTATTTCCCCAAACTAATACCCCACCAGTAATGCCACCATTCTAATAATCCACTACTAATACCCCCAATGTACGACCCCACCCCTAATTCCCCTATTGTAATACCCCAAAATTCTAATACCCCATACTAATAGCCCCATTCTAATAACCTACTACTAATACCCCACAATTCTTATTCCCCCATTCAAATATACTAGCCCCAAATACCTCAGCATTCTAATATGCCACCATAACACAATTTTAATCCCCCAATCTAATCTAATCTAATACCCCTGTTCTAATGTCCCACCATTCTAATGCTACAATTCTAATACCCCACCATTCAAATTACCCTCATTTGAATACCCCACCATTCCACCCCATAATAAATGTGGTTAATAACACATATGACACGCAAAATCGTGAAGCGTTACCATATTTTTTGGGGCGGCTGTGGCTCAGTCGGTAGAGCGGGTTGTCCACCAATCCACCAACCGTGGGGTTGGCGGTTCGAATCCCAGCCCGGGTGATCCCATGCCGAAGTGTCCTTGGGCAAGACACTGAACCCTAAGTTGCCCCCAATGGCAAGCTAGCACCTTGCATGGCAGCTCTGCTACCATTGGTGTGTGAGTGTGTCTCATTAGTAAGTCACTTGTAAATGTAAAAATGATATTTCTGTAAAGCTGCTTTGAGACAATGTACCATTGTAAAAAGCGCTATACAAATTGATAAATTATAAATTATATACATTTAGACATGCAGTTGTAATGTGGTTTTTATTACAGTCTGCATTTTTTATTTCAGTCTCTCCCAAAATGGCCAACACTGCAGTGATCTACAGAGGAATCCCATACAGAGTGAGGGAGATTCCCTCCAACACACACTGCACACACTTGCAGCCTTTTTGGGTGCGTGCACGCACGCACACACACACACACACACACACACACACACACACACACACACACGCACACACCACATTCCCACACACCACATTCCCACTGCTCCAATGGAACTTCCTATAAAAGGACAACCGCCTCAAGTGCACCATAAATCACCACTGAGTTGCCTGATGATGTCTCCATCAGAGCAAATGTACTCGGAAAACACACAGACAGACAGACAGATAGACACACACACACAGAGGAAAAACCTGCAGCTCAGACTCTGCACTACATCAAGACCCTACTAGATATCTGCAGAAACAAAAGAGGCAGAAAAACTGGGAGAGAGAGTGATATAAAAGAAGAGAAGAGAGAGCGATAGAGAGAAAGAGAGAGAGAGAGAGAGGGAGAGAGGGAGAGAGAGATGTACAGTTCCATATAAGGTCAGTGGAGTCTGGAATCTGCAGTGTAGTGTGTGTTTAAAGTGTTTAAAGTAAAGCTCAGTGTGACTAAATATGGGCCAACAAGATTTGAACCTATTTACTAACCTGTAAACAATGCCAGTCCACCCCCTAAACCCCCCCCCCCCCCCCCC